>WIXG01000178.1:0-159868 GCA_009869945.1 Mesaphorura yosii
AACTGTATTTCAAGTGTGTGTATAGCATCAAGTGTATCACGAACTGTGTGCATATAATTCAATAGTACATAACACTTCTCTATATCGCAGCTATTCCCCCCTCATACACCAGCACGATGCAATGCGTTTTTCACGGTCTTGGGCTTGAGTTGTTAGTTGAATCGTAAATGCTAACAACGGGGTGAATGATGGAGGAATTCAGTTCATAATCTCGTGTTTGCTGTACGCTGCGTTGTGTCAAAAGCCACTAGAATCTATATTTATTAGACATGAGACGATGATAGCCAGGATAAAGCACCAGAACACAGCAAAACATGCTGCAGTATAGAAAAGAATGAAAGAGTTGGATGACCATGAACTTATGTCATCTCGTCCATGTAAAATATTTTGAGAAAAGGAGTTGCAGCGCGATGCAAGATGCGCTGCTCGATAATGCAAATGCAAACAAGACGTGCTTCACAATCCGTGGCATGGCACGGTGCATTGTGTTGGAAATATCAACAAATTCCGTCAAGTCAATCATATGCACTGTAAAACTGCGATGCAGCGCAGTGCGCCTTGTTTTTGAATTATGAATGTGACATCATAAGATATTACCGGCCGGCCGGTCGTGCATCTTCCCTTCCACTAATTGCAAAGTGTAATGCGTTGCGTTGCAAAGATTGTTCTCCAAGAAATCTTGTTGGAAACAAATTTATTGCCCTGCATTCAAAGCACCGTGGCAGTTGGGTTCGGGCTTGTGCAATTCTATTCGCCTGTCTGGCCAGTATATTGCGTTGCAATGTCATTTGCCATTTTCATTTTCAATGCGTCCTCTCCCTTTGTTTAAAAACCATCGGATGTGAGGCTGTTTAGCTGTCGAGGTCTTTTGTTGTTCACCAGCAGATTTGTCATCCAAAGCCAAACCAAGCAAAGCAACGCAGTCTTTGCTATTTGCATAACAATTGATTTCGCACAGCCATCCTGACTGCCTATGAGCTATGAGGCTTTGACTCCATCCATCCGCGTTAATAATGCAGAATTACAGACTCAAATGGAACGAGTTTTTTTACAAGGTTCAATTATTTATTGTAGTGCGCTTTTAATCCTGAAACTAAAACTCCTGCTCAATGCTTTGAAGTTGTGGACGCTATCGTACGTCTTCAATTTCGAAGTTTGCCGAATTGGCGAGCGAGGAGTGATTGTATACTTACGCTTTGTCAGGGAATCAGAACCCTCACTTTGACAAAGCCACAACCCTGCGACAGTTTAAGCATTAATAGAGGAAGTTCTCTTTATTGACCGTAATCAAGACTAAAATAAAGCGAACCGACTCCGTGGCGTATTTCAGAGAGGGTCTTTGTTATTGGTGGAATAATTATTTATTAGGCTTGAATGTGGTGTCTGACTGTGTGAAACCTTCTTCGCCATACCTCGTGCGATATCATTTCTGATTATAATAATGCTAATGGAGTCGAGAGCGAATCGGGCTCCACGCCGCCGCCGCTGCCGCACGAGAAGCCTGGACGAGCGAAATTGCACGCGTACTTGAACGATGTGGGCGAGGCACTGCACTTCTGGCGGTCAGTTTGTTCGTCAGCCGCGCTCGCTCGTCATGTCGTGCTGCTTTCCGACGAAATCACGGACGATGGGAGTTGTTGTTCATGCTAAATTAACAGGACCATGCACGGACTGCATGCAATCGATTAAGAGCAATGAGCAGTGTACGCCGGTCCAATATTACTCGAATTTCATCCACAGGCACCTTGATCTCATGCTTCATGCCGTGTTTCCTTCATTCCATCATCCACCCGTCCGCCATATGCCATACGCTCGTTTTGCCTTTCCTCGATCGTGTTTCCTTCGGATTATTGCATCACAACAGGCTAAATGCGTCCTCCGCTTCATTACAGCCTGCACTCATCCTCATTCATACGCACTGCATTGGAATTGGTCTTTTGGAGATGAAACAAAAGGGAACGGCGTACGTGGTCAAGTGCGTGGAGGGAGACAGTCTGTATTTGAAGAACAATCTCAGCTTCAGTCGTGGCCGCGGCCGTGGCTATTTATTTATCTGTCTTGTTAAAGGAAGTAAGTGGAAATGGAGAGGATATCATTGCAGTGCAGTGCAATAGCAAGCGAGGAAGGAAATATCAAATGTTGTCCACACTTTTTCACTCTCTTCATATTCATCATCGGAAAAGGGCGCTGGTATGGCTGGCGTAAGAGCAGCGTGCATCTTCTTCCAAAGGGTTGCGCCGTAGCAAATGGAAGCCAGGTTGATGAAAAATGACCCGATATGAATCAAAACATGCTTCACAGCATCCATTCTCATTTCTCATGAATGTACGCATTATTTGCTGCTATTTTTAACTTCTGTCTCGACATTTGCTTGAGAAATGATGGCAAGAAATGCGAACTTTATTGACTACCATTCATTCAACGATGTTTTGGCATTTTAAGTTTGATTTGGGTATCAATCGTCAGATTTCAACCACGCCCAGTTCATATTTTCCGTTCTGAGCTGAGCCCAAGTCAGTACAGCCAGGATTCAGTTTGCAGTCGTTTCGTCATGCATGGCAGTGGCAGTTCGCAGTATTCAGTGGACTAGAACAATTTAATACAATTATATATCAGATTTGAATTTCTGCGTTCACAGCCACTGACTTTACTCTGCCTTGCGTTGGCTTGCCAGTGCAAAGTATTGGTTTCATTCCACTGGTCTCTCTCTGCTACGTGTGTTGGCAACGGAATTTTCTGATCTTGCCAGATTTTTATCCATGCGCAATATTCTCCAGCAGAACTCTTCCGTTCCCGTTCCGTTCCTGTTGTTTATTGTAAAATATCGCTATGGCTGGAGGAGATGCGAGCAAGCAAGAGAAGTCGGCGAGAGGAGATGAAGAGACAGAGGAGAAGAAATGGGCAAATGGTTGGGTTTCTAGCTAGCCTAGGCAAACAGGCACGGAATTCGGTTGGAATTATTGATTTATCAAAGAGCTACAATCCCACGTCCCAAAACGCTACGCTGCTCCCGAGACTCTTTCAGTTCAACGTGCCCAACGTTCCTAAGTTTACACTCGTTCTTGGAACTGGAAGGCTTATGTTATGTCTCTGCTGGACAAGTGCAGACGGAGACGAGGGAGTCTTACACTGTTTGATTATTCTGGTGAACGCCGGTCCATGCTCGTGTTTTCTACTCGTCGTTTAGGTCGTTTCCACTTGTCTAATTTCCGGTCTTTCTGGTTCAAGATCAAGAAAAGTATTTTATAGGATAAATCCAGCAAAGTTTACTGCCCCTGCTTTGTTTTGTAGTTTTCACTCCTGAGGCCTCGCACTTCGCACACGTGCGAGGGCTGGCAAACTGTGAAAATTCTTGGGTTGTGATTTTATGGCCCCATCCTGCGATTTGCGACTTTAGCTCTTGTCTGCCTTTAAATAACCCGTTTTAGTTGCGCCAATGCACTTTCATTTTAGTCGCTCGTGTCTCCGATCGTAAATAATCTGCTGAAAAAGGAATGGAATTCCAACTGCAAATGCAAATGAATTGCAGCGAACTTTAATAACAATAACAAAGCTGAACGTCGGGCTGGCATGCGTTTCGAGTGCGTACTTCCGTAATCAGTTGAATTGTACGAGTGCATGTTTTTATAAATAAATACCAACGTCGTTAAATGTTTGCCAAACAAAATTATTGCTGTTGCCGTTTAAATTGCCGTAGATTTTAGGTTTTGGTAAAATATCTCCCTGCTGTTGCTGCAGAGATGAGAGATCGACAATAGAGCTTGCTGGCAAACAGGAACACGACATGCGATGTGTCCATAAAAATTGTTATATGGGCGCTTTCTGTGTTATAATTATGCATTCAGCCGTTTTGCAATACCTGCACGCATTTTCTGGCAAGATTCAACACAGAAATAGAAACTGCCAGCCGCAGTCACGTATGTGCATACGCGATTCGAACTGAAAAAGGAAGTTTGTTTACTGTTCACGCCAAAACCAGCAGCAGCAGCGGCAGAAGAATTTTCTCGGGAAAGGGTTCGGTTCGGTCGGTGCAATACGAAGTGGAGGCTCGGAAAGGCGAGACAAGAAGACGAAAGACGAAGCACGGAAACGGGCAGAAATAATATTAGTCAAAGGAAGGGAAAACATTATTGCTACTTTGGCCAAAATAACTTGACTTGACGCGAAGGCGACGTCTTTCGCCGTGCTACACTGCACTGCACATAAGTCATACAATGAATGAATAGATCCAATTCTGAGCTGGTTATTTATATTAGGAAGGCGAGCAGGCAGGGCAGCAGATTTGTGCGTTAAATAATTGCTTGAAGCTTGAATAATGACACCTACGTGCTGGAAGGTAAAGTGTGAAGAATTAAGAGATGCCTGCCTGCCTGCATGCTTTTTAATGTTTACATGCACGCTTGGCCGAGCGGAGATGTGTAAGCGCATTGTTTTAATCGAATCAGACGGGACGCAAAACGGCGACTAGCGACTTGGGACTTGTGCCTCGGATCTCGAAAGACGGCTCGGCTCGACGTTGGACTTTGTTTTGTATTTTGTGATTGCGTGAGCACAGTGCATAAGCAAACGACACTTGGCATTTGTTGCTCTCATTTGGAGACAATTATTTCGTATGCACAGCCCAGCAAGCAGGCAAAACAGGCGAGCAGGGTTGCCAATTAAACGTTTTTGTAGTCGCAGTCGCGGCGCAGCTAATTAACAATGCACACTTGGCTCAATACGTTAATGAGCGCCATTGCCGTGCTGTACCGCTCCGTGTGCGACGCCATCGCAGATTTGGCCATGGTCTTTTTTATTTAATTACTTGACGGGTTTCTGTTTTCGCTAACGCATCCGGAAAGTTTGCAGCGCGACGCTTTTGCTTTGAGTTTCACCCGGTGTTTACTCAGAATTGCGACGCAGATGTTGCCCGGACTTCATATCCAGCGAAACTTTTTGTGCTGTCAATTGAACGAGCGATGAGTGATGACAATGAAAACGACGCGTGTTAATGTTTATAGCTTGTTGGAAACAGTAGAGAATTGGTGGCCATTTGGAGAGTTTATTCTGGAAGTTCAGCATCGCATTAATAATGCCTGTCTGACCAAGAAGCCATACCAAGGATTTTATTGACAAGAAAAGTTTCGCAGGTTTGCTGTTGCTGTTTGCAAAATTGATATAGATAAAAATTCATCAAGTTTTTGCTGTCTCAGACTACATTTTGCAAAGTTTGCTTTCAGATGCCTGCCTGTCTTTAATTGTTCTTTTATATCGATTGCAAATACCAAATTGTGAACCTCAAATTCAACCGCTAGTAATTGTATTGTATTGTATCAAGATTTCATCACAGATAAACACCGCTCCATGTTAAGGAAATGAAAAATGCAAAAGCAATACGCAAGAATTTGTTTCTTGTTTGTGAGGCCTTGTTCGAGGCTTGTAAAGGAATTTCAAGAGCAAATTACAGCACCGCATGTCAGAGATAGTTATTTCAGATAATGCGTGGGGGAAGTGCGTACGAGCTCCAAAATAATGAGTCTTACGCCTCGGCTGGCTAAAAATACACGTGCTGCATCGATCTAACAAATAACCTGTGATTATTAGCCATTCAATACTTCCACGCCAACTGCGCCTCGGAGCGAGTTCAGAGCATTATCCGACCAGCGCAACGTGAAACTGAAGAATTTTGAACTTGAACTACTAAAATGAGCATAATTCTCTTTCTCTTATTCTCTGAATTTAGAAAACGAAGAGAACTGACATGAAACCAAGCATTTTAATGCCATTGAAACTCGAAGAGCTTGGCTTAGCTTACCCTTTGAACTCTACGAAGTACTTGCATGGGATTGGAAAGGTCCTCTCTTCTTTAAGCATACTTTCCTCTGCATTCTTGAGTGTCAAGAGTTAAAAAACCTCTCTTTACATGACCAACAACTCATAATTTCTTAAATTCCGCTTTGCTCATTATGAGCCATTGTTACGAAATGCCTGAGTTTGCGTCGCTCAATAAATCATTTCGCTCGCAAATTACACGCAGGACGCAGAGGTCGACATACAATAAGAATATTGCATTGCAAATTAGAGCAGCAGAGGCAACTTGCACTCGTGTTATGAGTGAGAATCAATAATTTTATGGCTTTGCCCAGCGTATTCTCAATCTTTGACTCCAAACCTTCCCAGATAACCCTTGCTTTGGCTGCAGTTGTTCATTTCGAATCGTGTGTAGCAAAGCTGGCATCCCGAGAACATTCCCTACGAATTATGTAAGCGTTAATAATCGGAATGCCCAAACAGAAATTACGCTGATTAGCCTCGGTGGCATGTCGTCATGGCAGAAGATTTTGTAAACAGGAGACCTCACGTTGATGGTCGTGTTTATTTGTTCTCTGGGCAAAGAGAAAGTCGTGAGTTTAATTGAAAAACACCAAAGTCGTAAAATATGTAAAATACTCAAGCAGTCTGCCATGCACAGCACATAAATCATCATCGGCGTACTTGCTATTTTATGACTAAAGAGTAGGAAAATAAAAGACATGCCGTTAGTTTATGAGCACATGGCGAAATCAAGCGAGCATTAATGAAATGAGCAAACAGAACAAACATAAGTAATTATTTTTCAATTTGCATAGTGCATTATTCAATTTCGTAGCATCACTCGAAAATTGACCCGACCTGATCACAGCCCCAATCGCCTTAGTTAAGGTACACACGTGTATTTTAGTATTGGCAATTATCCTTGGAGTTTTACTACTTTCAAACTGTGACTACGTGGTTTACGACTAATTTTATTGTAGTTCAATAATTGAGATTGCCATTGCGCTTTTGCCCAGGCTTGGCCCGACAAATTTTATTGGCGCGTGGTGCAATCAAGGGCATAAGACGAGGAAATTTCGACATTTAGCTTATTTGTGGTTGGCTTTTAGAGCGGACAGTGGACGCGTTTTTAAAGAAAATGGATCACCCTCAATGCCAACGAAGCCCACGTTCGGTTAATGAGACCAGTGCTGTGCCGCGCTCGTATGGCTTAGATTTCTCTTTCTCAAAAAAAATTCCAGCCCAACCCTTCAAATTTCTGCAGCACGGCGAGCCAGCCTCGTGTAATCTCTTCTGTTTACCAGACCGAAAATTTGACTTTTGACAATGCACAGATTCCATTACATCATTCGCGCCTTGCGTCTTCATCCTCACATTACTCGCATTGCTAGAGCAGCAAGACAAATAGAAGGCGTGCTAAACTGACATGCATTGCTGTAAATCCATTTTTATTATGAAGAGCAGCTTTAAGCTTCCTTAAATGGTATTCTGTTCTGTGTGAGGGAATGAATGAACCATTCACGCATTCAGAACGAAAGCAAGTCAGTAACGTAATCGCCATCTTGGCAACAATGCTCGTGTAGCTGTAAGTTAGATTATTTTTATTATTGCAAAGATTTAATAAGAGAAGAGACTGTAAACGCGTAATGGTATTTAAGAACTGAATTTATTCGTCCTCACATTTCCTCCACCTGAGCAGAAAATGCAGTTGAGATACGCGTCACCACGCCGGCATTCTTCCCGGTCGGCTTTTGGTGCTTGCATGCTTGATGAGGGTATTTAAAATGTGTAATCAGTTGGCTAACCATTAAAATATGAAAATGTGGACAACATAATACAAAGAAGATGAAGATGAAACCCTAAACACTAACCACGCTCATGGTCTTTTTGCATTCGGCGTTATGCATGCTGCAAAGATTTCATAAGATTTAAAAATTATTCTTCTCTGTTCTCACAGTTATTTTCTTGACTGAATTATAATTTGACCGTTGAACTTTTGCTGATGAGAAGAATTGCATTGCATCGTGAAAGCAGTGCAATGCGCGAATTTTTCTCTCCTCACTTTAATTGCACAACATCTTAAAGGTGCAAGTTACGCATGCAAGTTACAAGTTGCGAGTTGCATTGCATGTTTTGCAGTGTGCGGATTTCAGTCACGACTGACCGGGAAGGGCAGAGCAGAATCTGTCTGTGAGGGTATCGATTCGCTATTCGCAGAAATGATTACGTGCTGGCCGTGGGAGTGCGTGCAACAATCGCGTATGACGTATTTTTGTATGCTCGACTGATTAAAAGATTGCGGGTCCCGTTAGACAACAATTGAATCTATTTGGAAGTCGAACTGTGACGAGCAATAAGCAAAAGCAATAGCGAGGATGTAAGCCAACCGAATTATTCCGTAACGCAATTGCAATTGGGCGATTGTCCACGTCCGTACGCGTAGGACGCTGCGTAGTACAAATCTTGGCTGAGTATCATCACGTATTGTAATGGTGAGGATTGGTCTCGTGTAGTGAATTGTATCAAACTGATGGAGTGCTCATTTGCAGCGCAGTTTGCAGGAGAAATAAATAAAATAAATAAACCACCTTATTCTTTTGTTGTCTCGCCATCTTCATCATCATCTTCATTTGTCGTTGCGCTGCCATGTCAGGCATTGTTCAGCCAACCGAGCTGATATTTTGTTCCTGTGGAGTAAGGGACAAATAATATTCGACTTGGACTAAGAACGTCTTTAACAAGTCTCATTTGAATTGATTTATGATCGGTTTGGAAAATAATACAAGTCACAATGGACATCGAAATAAATTCTGGTAACGAGCTGTGGTGTGAAGAGCGACTGCAGTTGGCAATTGTGGATTCTGAATAAATTTTATTGCTGACACAGTACAATTGTACACCGTACACGCATCGGTGTTTGGATAACACCGCTTAACTTATGATATAAACTCTTGGTCATTGACTTGCGTGTCGGCCGGACTTGACTCGTTGCAAGCTGAAGCAGAGAAAGGCTGCGCTGCGCTAAGAGAAAGACGGGCAACTCAACTTTTGCTTCGACTCGAAGATGTTCATTTCAAGTGTGCGTATCTTTTTACATCAATTCAATACTTTTTGCTCTTCATCTTTTATCTCTTCACGGGTTACAAAGAGAATTAACATCCACGAAAAGCCATTGTCTTTGGTATGTTGGTACAAGCGTAAGTGATTAAACGCTCTTAGTCACATTTCAAGTAGGTTTTCTGGAAGATGTGTGAATTTATTCGTGAAATGCGTACGTGTCATTATACTCTGAATTATCACTCTTGAAAGACTCGCAAATATTGCAATGTCAGTGCCAAATTGCTAAATTACCGCACTGCTTCCGTTTGGTCACGTTCAGCGCCGCGGTCTGCTCTGGCGTTTTGCAATTTTAGTGCTACTCTGCTACTGCCTGTCACTGCTTAATGGAAGTGGAAGCTCAAACTGCTGGCCGTGCCATTAACTTGTCCTTTGATTGCGTTTGCAGTTTTCGGATTCTAACCATCAAGTGCAGTTCGAGCTCGAGATGTATACGGTGTACGTGATCCTCTTTGGATCATTCGCAGCCACCGGGACGCGATGAAGCGGTGCGTCTGACAAAGAATATCAATGTCAATGTCCAACCTTCCCAATTCGCTTGCCAACCGTGAGCAAATAATGCTCAACATTCAGCAAATAGCTGCCAGCATTTGCCTTATGCGTAACTTTGACATGTGGACGAACTTTTTTGGAGTCTGTTGATCCACGAAATTATCACATTGCATCATTGCCCAGCAATTGCCTTCCTTGGCTTGGTGCTCGATTGCCATGTTGATTCTTTCTTAATTTCGAAGGTTTGAAAAGGACATGTGGCTGCAGGCGACGAGGCACCGACTCCGATTGATTTTGAACTTTGCAATCGCAATTATACTAGAACGTCTGGCGGCTGCTGTCAACTGGTTTATCATCCCATTGAAACTTGATACAGAAGTCTACGGACAGACAGTGCGTGCTTGCGTACGCGTACGACTGAAATTCTCAGACTTGTCCATTTTCAGCCAGCCGCAGCGTAGAAGCAAATGTGGTAGTGCTGTGTTACGGAATCAATAATTACACGCCTTGACGTATTTGGACCGATGGACATTACGTAAAACTTAAAACAATGAGGTGGCAAAACTCGAAACAAGACGCACTCGTTTTGATAAATAGATTAAGGCTGAGACAAATTGCTCTTTACCAATAGCAAGAAACGAGTCGTCGACAACCACCACATTTCATTTTGTATTCTTCACGTCGACGTTGACTCCGTCTGGTCTCGTTTGTTGCTTTCGTATGGGTTCACTTACACCTGCAATATTTCATTGTCGTGTCGGACATTCTCTTGTCTTTCTTTGGACTTGAGTTTGTGACTCGAATTCGTCCTATTCACCACAGATATGTGAATTGCGGGTCTTCTTTTTCAAAGAAACTATGAATCATAAAAGCAACACTCGAACATTTTGCACTCGGCATTGTTAATTGCGATAAATAATTACCTTGCACACACTTTCTGAATGAACAATGTCTAATTGCGCCGAGTTGCGCCTTTTTACATCTTTCGTGTGTGGATTTTTCCTTTTGTCGCAGTCCTCCTAATTGAACATTAACGCTTGAATGTTTTGCCGTTGTCACATGTAAAGGACAATTTGTGACAACAGCCGACAGGGCTACCACGCCACAACAATTAATACTCATAATCATAAGAAGTTGACAAAATGTGGTTTATTAAATTGCTGTGCACTTTTTACGGGCGTGGGCTGCAAAAACAAATTGCTCCTTAATCGCTTGCTTTTCTTTTATAACTGCACATTGTAGAATTTCCGAGCGTAATAGTGTGGGAGTTATTTTCATCGTGTCGAAGGTTAATTCCAATGCAAGCCCAGCCATCCTGAACGTATTACATTTCTTTGCCGTCTGTCGCCTGCCGCCATATTCTATTTCAATTTCGTATCAGGTGCCATTTCGCTCCAAGGATTGAGTCATTGTCGTCTATCGCGTTTTTAGCGAAATCAACCACACAGACAAAGTCACAGCAACAATAAGTTGGGGACTTGAATCCCAGGAACTTCGGAATGAGAGTGAATGAATGAATAAGTGAACAAGCAGGATCATGTTTATGGCCTGGTTTCTGTTCTGTTTAACTGCTTGCAATATGACTCAATTTGTCACATCTTTTCTTCAGGAAGAGTCGACAATTAAACTGGTTCAGACAGTTCCGAATCGTGCAGAACCTGCCTTGCCTCTTATACAAATTAATACCATGCTCGAATTTAAAGTAAGTTGCCACCCACACGCAGAAAAACGAATGTGTCTCACCGCACGCATGCCTGATTTCCAATTTCAGTATAGCAAGACATGGCAGACGATGACATGATTGCTTGTAAACATGGCGTGGCGTGCAATTGACAAGATGCAAACACACAACGTCTCAATCGCAATCAAACCTCTGTCTTCAAGCGCGATGCGCGATAACAAACATTTCCATTCATTTCCCACATGTTGTGAAAACTTTAAAATTTTGTGCGTATGCGTACAATACGAATCCAAATGCAATGCAAATTAATATGATTAGAATGTCGGATAGTTATTAAACTTATGACGAATGAAAGTTTGGCTCAAGTATTTATTTTTACTTTTTATCCACTTTACAGATTCGTGGCGAGAAAAGAGGTAGCGAGAGATTGAAGCTTTCCATTTTGAATCGGGCCATTTCGATTGGGACAAAGATTTCTGGCCGGGACAACTGACGAGGTAAGATTCACGATAAGATATCGCCGGCATTTCATTTACGCATACTCGCATACGGTGCAGATAAAATTTTGCATGGGGCCATTTACGATGTGAAAGATTGTTGAGGATTAAGTGTTTAATTCATGCCCGTAATGACAAAGACACGGCCTGCCTCGTATTTATGTCTGGTGCTCAGATTATAAAGACATTAAGTTTGCATCTCGACGATTTAATGGAGCAAGTGTCAAATAAAAGCGTGGATTATTCTGAATCCCGTCGGTTAAGAGCTTAAATGCGTCTTCGCCCTCATAATTTTGTAGTTTATTCGCAGCTCGGCGTTAGTCGGTGAATGAAAAGTGAAAACCGCTTCATGTTTCGTGTGCTTCGAGCATTAATTCCCATCAGAATGCGGTTGGTCGTTGAGTTGAGGAACTCTTCACCTTTTCGTTTCATAATTCTGTTTTCTCACACTCACTGCACACTGAACACCAATTGCCACGGCACAACCACCTCACTAAACTTGTTTTCGGTTTCATTCAATTACGTGAGAAGTGGCACCTCCACGTTGTCAGTCAAACTGAACGTTTAGTGAACAAGTGCAGTGCAAAAAGCTGAAACCGTACTTTATTGGCATATTAAAATCTCCGTAATTACGGTAGTAGTTTTGAGAGTGAAGGGTCGCGTCGCGGTTTTGAAAATGAACAGCGACGCGATGGATTTCTATAGGGTAAACCAGTTTCATCTGTCGGCTGACCGTAGCAGTAGCAATCAGCAGCTCATCTCATCTGAACTTAATTAAAGTAGAATAACGCAGCGTAGCGTAGCATCAGCGCTCTGCGGTGACGCCGATGCCAGTGTAATTTTGCGTGCAAAAACAAGAAAGAAGTGTTTAACGGTAATATTTTTTGCTCTTTGTTGCATTTCGAGTTTCTTTGATTAGTGAGGACGAGATTGAGTCTGAACTTCTTGTTCTCATATTTTCGTTTTCATTCGAGGCGAGAGAGTAAACGAAGAAGACTTCCGGTAGCATGGCACCTCGAGAACTGCTCTTGAGACTTGAGCCAGATGAGAGGATCTTCAGACACCGGGATTATGGCAATGGGAATCATGGATTTCGCGCTGCTGTCGCTGTCAGATCCTCTTATCCGTCTTCTGTCATCTTTGTGGACAGGTTCTTAGCTTCTCTATGGTTGCTGCTCATAAATTGCAAATCTTCCCCACTAATTAAATCTTTGTGCAAAAATGCCATGTCTTTTTTGCCGCAAGTATTTTTGTTGGTAAAGTGGATGACCACTTATTAGTTTTTATTGCAAAGTGATTTTTTCACACATTTCATGTTACGTAAAAATAATAAAGGAATTTGGTCTGAGTTTTTCATGTGCTTGGTGGCTTAGCCATGAACGTGATTTTTAGTCGGTTCCGGAAGAAATTGGAAGATGCGAGAGTGAGGAGAAACTGTATTTATAATTTCAAATGCCGTTCCGAGTCTAATGTGAGTGGCGAACTTTCAAGTGGATAGACTTCGAGAAACCCCTTCAACTCGGGTACTTGTACTCGGCATTAAGCGACTGGTTTGTTCGATGACAGCGACAACGACGCGACATGATTCAAGATTTCAAGCTCAAGTTCGGTTCAAATCAGGAAATGAATGCACTTCTTTGGCAGAATGCAGACTGCGGGCAGACAGTCGCCGTGCTGAGATTTGAATACGGCAATCAGAAAAATACGGCACTGCACGGCCGTTTGTCTTCCTTATCTCATTGTCACTTGTTCATTAAGCACGGGCTTAGACTATCATTATCCACTCACCGCCACTTGAGTCTGCAGGCGCAAAGACTGCTCACAGTTCAAGCTGCAGACTGGCAAGGTTACTGGCTAGGTTGAACTCATAACGAGTAACGACGGTCCGCGAATAATTAAGACCCGTCTGGTTCTTGGCTTGCGCTCTTAATCCTAATGATGCAAGACTTGATCGTACTGTGATGCTGTACTTGCTGAGCCCATTATGGACATGAACGTTATAAAATGGGTGTGAATTGTTCCTCGTCATATTCGGCGAGACAGATAAATACTGCCTTCTGATCGAATGCTCAGATTACGACCGAGACGGAAATTTCGTATGGAGAAATAGAAAAACAGCCAGCAGGTAGCAAAATTCGCCATTCAGTTTTCATTCCTACTGTATAAAGAAGCTTGATCAGAAGGGATGGAATTGCGTGGGCTTAAACAAAACGCGAGTTGAACCTCCAAACCAGCCAGCCACGAAACAACTTTTGCTTTCCTAATTCTAATTTGCTAAAACGAGCAAACGAACATTGACAGCCAGAGTAAGAAATGCTGCACTGCACGCGCCGGTGAAAAATGGACAATAAAAACACTTCACAGGTGTACAATTCGTTGTGACAAAATACAATAAACGAAGATTAAGAGTACGTCTGAAGTCGCTCGTCAACATACGTTCTACATTCAGCACTTTGTATTTTGCATCTGACAATTACTCAAATACAATTCGACATTTTGTCATTTGCATGTTGCTCGTCTTCCTCAAATCTGTTGCTTGTTACATTTTTAGTTCGTTTCGCCACACAAGGGCAGAATTAATTGTTCGGCAGCAATTCCACCTTCTCGTGTAATGGAAAATAAAATCTTCTGAAGAATATGACCACAAAGACTAGCATTAAGCAGGCGAATTAAATGAATGGATTCAAATCCTTTTTGTGTGATTGAAAAAACTGGATTATTTTTTGTGTAGCGAGACTTAAGTGGCACTTCATTCAATTCACCAATTCACCTGCCAGCCGCATCACCAAGACGGAAGAAATTCCTTCGCTGGCCACGCCAGACAAATTAAAAACTCGGCATAATAACATGTTTGGGAGTACAATTGAGTTAGAGACGGGAATTGAAACAACAATGCAATTTTTTGCATTTTGCACCGAAGCCGCGCCGCGCATTTCGCATAGTGATGAGCCGAAGTCCACAATAGACGTATTTTCCTACCTGCACTCCACGCACTCGTCCAATTACCCACACAAGAGTCGTCGTAGTCAGAGGGAGGCCATGGGCAGACTTTGTTGTGTTTATATTTGGCGTTTTTTGTACCCCTGTGTTTGTGTTTTTCTTGTTGCAAGTTCATCGATTCAAAGAAAGAAGTGAGTCTTCGACTTGCTGCAGAGCAAACATGGATAATTAGTTGGTTGGACGCCCACGAGTGCGAGTCTGAGTGTGGTGGTGGCAAACTTTAAGCTGAACAGAGTTGGAATCGTAGGGACGACACGGCTGATAGAGATAAAGGCTGAGTCGTCCTATATAATTAACTTGTCTCGTAACATGACTCCATATTTTGCAGAGCTTCCTGGAGGCTAATTTAATGGGCTGCTCTGTGCAAAGTGCAAAGTCAATACCAAAGTCAAAGTCAGGTCGAACTCGGTCGACCCGACCCGAAATCACGTATCGGATTTCACACGTGAAAACGCACTGTTGAGAAATACCGTGTAAGTGTATAAACACCAGCGCGGTGCAAGGCTTAAGCCACGCTCTGTCAATGGATTACGGTCAGTCAAGTCAACTTCCATCGTTTGCACGTTTTATTGCCTCTTTTCGCCCGAATAAGGAACGGAGATAAAAAGATGAGCTTAATGAGATAATTTGCTTCCTTTTCTGTTTGGCAAAAAATGTATTGCCATTGCCGAGCACTTTGCACGGCTGACTTGACTTCCCGCACGCACAGCGAGCCCGTTTTTTCCGACTGTCTTTTGCTCTTTGCGTTTGCGTACCGCGTACGACCGAACTTGGCAGGGCACCGGCACCGCTCGACTCGGCATTTGATTCAGTCGGGATTTCACAAAGCAAAGTGCAAATGTACAGTACACGAGCTCCAGCTCCTGCACAGAGTTCGTGCTTCTGCTATCGTAACGGAGTTTGCTTCACAAAAGCGGAGTTGATTGACTCGATTGTCATTGGACTTGCGAAATTCTTACCTGGGCTGCCTAATTTCGGGTCATTCAGTCCTTGACGAAATGTTTCGTCTTGCTTGAACTTGAATTTATATTCGCAGTCGTGCTAAACGTCAGGCACGCAGCGAATGTCAGAATCACGCCATGTCGCTCCAATGCCGAGTGATCATGCCCTGTCTTTTTCCAATCACAGCACAGCAGAGATGTGCAGCAAATGCTGGTTAAATACACGCGGAAAGAAATTCATCATGCCCATCCTTCAGATGTCAATGCATGTATTTAGCAAGGTGAGTGTGGAGACGACAGAAAAGCAGAAAACGCACATGCAAAGTGGTTGCGGTTGACATAATTTCATGACGTGCAAGGAAAGAGCGCAAGCGATAAAGTGATCTAATGCTTCATTCATCTTCATCTCGGTCGCAGAGGGTTTTCAGAATGCGATGGATTCCGTTTCTTGAAAGATAAAGTGTCGCGGCGGTGCTGTGCGGCTGCTCTCAAGTGAGTTTCGTTGCTGTTCCTGCCTGATTTTATTCTTTATTTCATCGTTGTCATCGTGAGTCAGAATGAATAAGATTATGCATCGCAGCAGCAGTCTCTTCTCCTAATCGCATCTCACACTCTTCTGTTCTCTGTTTACACAAGAAAACTTTTGGTACGTGCGCGTGTCATAAATTGTTTTCGAACCGTCGAATTCTTCACGTAATCTGCGTACACGGTGCGAGGTAAGGCAAAATTGCTGTGATTATCATTGCAAATTGCGAAATGTACAAAATAAATAAGTCGACTTGCTGTGGCTCGGGATAAGATTCTCGTTGTTTGGCTTGTGACTGCGAGCAACAAAGTAGAGATTAGTTTGGCCGGAGAGCAAGACAACAATTTACTAGCCTGTGGTTAAATTTCATGCATTTCAGCCCAAGTCACTGTCATGATAAAAATGATTGACGAGGATACAAATCAAACGGAGTAGAATAATTACAAGGGCAACCGTTTGTTTACAGTCTTAAATATATTAAATATTATATTCTCAGCTGCAGACGCAGATGCAATGCAGCCACGCGATTAATCTGCAGTTGCAGATATCCTGTGTTTCTTGTTTCGTGTTTCATGCTTTGTGCTATGTACGCATACGCACTTGGCTGCCCGCGGTAAATGCAGTGCACGCAGTCGTGAACACATGTTCGTACGTTTGAAGATGCAATGCCAATTTGCCAGTTTGCCAATCCAGGAAATTCTTGCGTCAAGATTTGTATTCGCAATTTGCATTTACACGAAATCAAAAATTGATGGGATAAACTTCCGAGTCGAGTCAAGTTTGTCGTTGTCTTTCGAAGTTGGCCTGCCCATATTCGTGAACTCGGCACATTAATCCTACTGAATCGCAAGTCGCTAATCACAGGGTCTCACAAAGGCTAAATTTAATGACTTGTCATTTGCCTTAGTCGCGCTCGCGCTGAGCGAGTGCAGTAGCAATTGTCATTCATGATGACAGACTCGCAATGTGAGTGAATGGCCTTCATCCGGTTGAGACACAGGACAGATTTGGAGATCAGTGATTAATTGCGGCAAGCAGAAGCGTGATGAACGCGCACATGTTGTATGGATAATTGTTGCGATATGCGTTTCAGGCAAGTAAGGGTGAGTGCGAGATGCTTCTGCGATGCGAGAAGTGGGTGACAGAATTGACAAGATTTCTAATTGCAGAGCTTCCCTTTCACTCATTCGCGCGGCTCGAGTGCTTGAACTTGATGCACTTAATAATTCATTAGTTACTTGCGCATTGCGCTATGCAGATGGGTACGCTATAAATGTGTAAATAGCTTGCAATTTGAGCGTACTTTCTAGAACAATTTCCATTGAGTGTCATCTCACTCAGAGCGCTGAGGGTGACGAATCAATGACAAGACAAGCAGCTGATAAGATGCATACACGAGATTGATGCAACGCAACAGCAACGATGAATGAAAGTAGTCAGCGCAAAACGAGAGAGACTCCGTGAATTATAAATGTGTGTGGCAAATTAATGTTGTGTCTTCTCTGTTT
The DNA here is from genome assembly GCA_009869945.1 of Mesaphorura yosii. Classification (NCBI taxonomy): domain Eukaryota; kingdom Metazoa; phylum Arthropoda; class Collembola; order Poduromorpha; family Tullbergiidae; genus Mesaphorura; species Mesaphorura yosii. The sequence goes on from WIXG01000178.1 coordinate 17,556, forward strand.
GCTCACCCCATAGTTAATCCAATTAATTAAGAATGGTGTGAGTTGATTTCATATGCTTAGGGGTATGCCATTCACCTTCTCCTGCCTAAATTATGGATTATGACTCGATTGTATTGCGCCATGCATGGCCATGTTCTCTGTATAAGCACTGTATGTGTGTACGCGCTACGCTTGTGCAGGTGAAGGAATAGCCAACCAAATTTATTAATGAATTACCGTACGGCTTATGTGCCATAATGAAACTGTGTCAAAGTATATATAATTACAATTAATTTAGCATAATTGCGAGCGCCTGCTTGTGTGTAGTGTGTGCATACTTTCCGTGGCATGAATTTGTTGAACAAATTGCATTAACTTTGTATTTGTGTATGATCGTGCAGTATAAAAATGCACCACACCGTGCCGTGCTGTGCTTTTAGAAGCTTCAGCGGAATTACCTGCGCCTCCAATCGCCTGCAGTGCTGATCGGGCACAAAGGATGCGAATTGACGCGGTTGACGTTTTTGCTATCAAATTTGATGAACCGAATCGTGCCACGCTATTGTTCGAGTGAAGCATCTCTTCAGCATCGCATCGGAAGAGTAAGGAAATTCTAATTATAACTCAGGACGCGTTTAATGGGTTCAAACACGGTGCGGTGCTCACTCTATTGCAAAATTCTGATTACAACCTAGTTTTATGTATGGAACGCATCCGGTCGTATGTCGCGTGTTTTCATTACCGAATTGTCAGCCTACCCCAAATCCCCAATGTTGATTTTAATCGATAAGTAATTTTGTTATACAACAATTAATTTTTTGCACAAATTTTGGCCACTATTATTGCGTAGGACGAAATTTTGCGTTTCAAGTTTTGGTCCTTCACGTTGCGAACGAAAGCACGACAGCGACAATGATCACTTTGAAATTACGATTTGATAATAGCCGTGGTTGGCCGTTTCTGTTGATACGTATTTAAGCTTTCAGATTGAGTTAATTGGAGCGAGCACGTGATAAACGACCAAAGCTGTACCGCTTCAAGGTAGTGAGTCTGTGCCGCTAATCATTGGGATTGTACAGAGACAGAAGTAATACTGAAATGATTGATGTGAATTTCGCACAATTGATTCTAATTTTACAATGCGCGTGCTGCAACAATTGCCCGAATGAACATTGCAAGCCAGGCAGGATGGTAATTTTGTATTTTAACTGCGTATTTCACTGCTCCTTCGCGAATTACATAATCCAAAGTTCAGTGCACTTGTGACTTCGGCGTACAGTTGCAGATTAAATCTGATATCAATGAATTATCTACGATTTCTGTATTAATTTTCTTCGTAGTTTCAATTAATTGGCTCTGTAACACGAAACGCAGGGCACGGGTAACCGCGTAACACGAATTCTTGAGGATACAGCTGTAACTGTAAGACGCCAGTGAGAGGGCTATCCAATGTCATTCCGACGACATTTCAATCAGTGTAGGTTGTTATTGTACAAATATGATATCTCCCACTTGATCTCCACTTACAAAGATATTTATGCAAATAAGGTAAGATGAGATTCCTGATTAACGGGCTGAGCTCTCGCTTTTTCCTTCTCTTGCGAGTGTACAGTGACTGGTTTTCAGTGAATACGTAATTGCATGATTGCATGAAGCGTCTCGGGTAATATGATCTCAGTAACTCTTGCCTGCCTCTCGTGATTTGTACCTCAATTACACCCTGTTGCTGTTTACTTTGCAGTCACCTGTTGTGTACCTGAAATCCCAGCGGACTCGGTAAAAATCTAGCACTGGCCCGGAATTTGCACTAAGGGTTCAGTGCAAATATTTGCTAAGTCGAGGAATCGACCGAGTATTATTTGGGACCGCTTTTATTTCTCAGCTTTATTATCTTCGTGTTTACTCGGTTTAATTTGTTTTGGGCTTCCGTCGAGCGTCGAGTATGTCATTGCAAACTTTGCGATTTAGAAATTGGATTCGTTTCTGCTGACTCGGTTCCAGTGTTTTCTTGTTTTGTGAGAGACACATTTTTATTTGCTGCAGTTCGAAATTGAATTCCCATGAAACCTGTGTGCATAGTTTGTAGATGAAAGTGGGTTGCAAAAAGTGCAAGTTGGCAAATTTTACGATAGGAAGTACGCATTTAGTATTTAGCACATAAGCGTCTTCCTCATTGTTTCTCACATGTGTACCTGCCTCAAGCTTTGAAACCATTTAATGACACGTAATTTTGGAAACTTTGAAACTTGCAAATCATATGTTCTAAAGATTTTAATTCTCTTTTGTGTACTTAAAAATTTGAACTTTGTGTAGCCCAAATAAATTATGTACAAATTTTTAGCACTTTTTCGAAAGAAAGTTGCATTACCTTCGTAATTACTTCATAGTCTGTAATTACATTGCAAAGACCCAAACTTATCGTGTATTGGTCCTCAAAAATGAGTACGCAAAGGCTGTGGCTTAATTTGACATGATTGAACGGTGCTTGACGCTTATATCAATAAGGAAGGTCAACCTTTCGGTACGGAGTTGCAGGGCGCATGACCTCTCGGCTCGTTGCCCCTTGCAGTTCAAATTATAATGTTTATGAATTAAGCAGATGAAATATGCACAAGAATTTACCCTGCAGCAGAACTGTGAAATATGATTTGAAATGAGAATAATCATTACAAAGTAATGAGAACGAAAGCGCATGCTACGTGACTGAAAATTGCCACATTTTGTACTTGGTCGCTCACATAGAGGATAGATGTAGCGGAGTAAGTTTTGCAAAAACATCGGTAATTGTTCTAAGCTGTAGGGGTAGGGAGAAGGGGTTGAAGCTCTATATTTCTCCGATCATAATCCATACAAAAGATTTCAACTCAACCTTCACTTTAAACAAAGGTCTGGGCCTGTATGAGCTGGAAAGGATTTTGGGACTATCAAATCATCAATGGAATAATGAACGCGCAGTACAACCGAGACATTTTGGAAAGAAATCTCCTTGGGTCAAAGCAGAAACTTCGCCTGGGAAATACTTTTATTTTCCAGGAGGACGGTGAACCTAAGCATATATCCAAATTCATGAAAAAGTGGTTCGTGAATAAGAAGATTCAAGTGCTGGAGTGGCCACACAAATCGCCTGACATGAACGTCATCGAACATTTGTGGTCAAGTATTAAGCTTCGAATTGAGGCCAGGAAACCCAGTTCATTGCGAAGCCTCGAGGGTGCAACCAAAGCTGAGTGGGATACCCTGGACCAATCTTTTGTTCATAAACTAGTTGAGTGCCTAGACGAGTCACAGCATTAATTGCAGCTAAGGGTGGATACACAAAATATTAAATGGGCCATATTGTTTTCTCTGTTAAAGAAATTAGTGTTTAAGCAAAATAATTTTGAAAGGTATAATCCATTTTTTGACTTAACATTTACACTTTCATCGTTATTATAATCGTTACCATTCTTATGCATTGAAACCAAGCTCATTTGACGAGGTACGTAAGGCTTTACTATTGCATAAAGTTAAACATAATTCGGTTAATTACCGAATTATTGCGACATGTTTAGAAAATTAGGAAGGGTATAAAGATTTTTTTATATACTGTACCTTGTGAATTGTGAGACTACAGCGCACTTCAACAGGCTTATCCCTGATTCTTGTTCAAAACTTGTCATACCATTTAAAGGGATACACAGTCAGACACGCGGAGAATGGCGAATCCATAAGCACATAAGATGTGCTAATAAGAATGAATTACACTTCGAATCTTTCGGCCATGAATTTTTAACTTATCAAAAAATACTTCGCGACTGCTTCGTTGAAAGTGAAAGAAACCTAGTCAAAATTTGCATTTAAATTATATGTTGTACTGTTGTAGTCGACGACGCCGTAAATTCGTATTTCCCTTTTTAGCATCATCGGTAATATATATTTGAAGTTCCAATTTGCGTGCTGAATAAATTATGTGCTTGACGGGAAGTGTCTTCAATCGTACAGCACCGTACAGATTTTAGCTTCTGGAAAAATGGCAGTGGCAGTGACTCCTTTCGCAGGGAGTCTGCCTCTTGGGCGCTTAACGTCGCTGCTTAATCACAAAACCTTCCGTTTATGGGCATGTGGTAATTATGCAGACGATTATTTTATGGGCATCTGAGGCATTTAATGGACTTCAAAAGGCTCACGTTGCCGCACAAGACTCGGACTGACTCATACTCATTTTGCAAAGTACACGCAGAATTTGGGACTGTGAACACATTTTCGGCTGTCACGTCTCATTTTATGGAACGGCAGATGTAACCCGACCCGACCCGGCCCGTCATGCCTGATTTGTTTGCCGTGCGCCATGTTTTACAAAAATATTTTGATAGTTTGCAATGGCTTCGGCCAGAAATAGTAGCACAATAAATCATTCCTGTGAACCGGACCAGCCGGGCAGTGTACGATTCCAGACTACAGTAATTGGATATGTTTCTAACTTTGCATGTAGCATCTGATGGTGGTTTCAAAGTAAACCGACTCTGTAACATATTATGCCAAACTTTTAATGGAGGTCTTGGTTTGGATTGGGCGTATCTGCAAATGAAGTCGGACTTGAAATATATGCCATTGCGTGGCATACACGCATATACACACGATGCCGTACATTATCGATCTCGGTTAAATGGTACCGCATACTTGTGGTACAATTCTTGTGAATTGGATCTGAACAAGGTCTGATTCCCATAAATAACATCGTCATCCAGCACACTGGATCATGGAAAATAGAGAAGAGCAAAACCAAAGTTATCTTGTCGAATTTAATTCCATGATAGAAAAGTTTCCGCCATGCGGCCAGCACTCGTGGTTCTCGGGTTCAAATTCTTAACCCCACGCCACAGCAATTAAGCATGAACTCGAACCCGCCAAACGATTCTGTCAAATTAAGCTCAAGTCGAGTGGTGGCGAATAGTTGGTGAAGTTGAGCGAATTGAATCGACAAGTTCCGAAGTTTTCTTCAGCAGCCCAACTATACTCCAAATTATGTTTGAGCTCCCCATCGCCATCATTTTCCGTGACGGCGTGATGGAGGTTGTGGTCAAAAGATTAATGCTGTCATGTCAGTTGTGTTGTGATACTTTCCCAGTGAAGTTAATATGATTTGTCAATACTTCATTTGGCTTCGCGCTGAAAACAAGAACAACCTCTGGTGAACATGTTCGTACATTGCATTGCACAGGGCAGGCGAGTCCAGACGTGTGTAGAGTGTCATGTTTTGTCATTATATATTTAGCAGGGTGCAACACTTTCTCTCGAGACTCAACCACTTGTTATCGATTTTATTCAGCCTACGGCGCTGCTGCTGCTGGCTTTCACTCACCCGGCTTGCCAGTGAGCGCTCTTGTCATGAACTAACTACTTTTCTATTGAGTAATTGTGTGAAAAGCCGATAATACGCACGACGCACCGTTGATCGGCTGCTTCGGTGTGAGAAAATGGAGTATCTCTCCAAGCTGTGCGGCCGAGATGATGGTAAACTCTACAGACTACCGAGATCCCGCATCGGAGGTTTTCGCACTTCGTACACACAAAAGACCAAACAAGTCTCGGCTTATTAGATTTCGTCCAAGTGACAATACTCCTTTTAATTTTGTAAATTTAATTATACCCACCACGTTTCTAATTGCCTGGCGATTCTTCTGCACGTCCCTTCTGATTGCAGTCGATCTCACGTCTTGGTTCTTTTGTGACTCAGCAAGACATCATCAACTTAATAACGCGACTTCTTTTCAAAGGTAGAGACGAAACAGTCTTTTCTTTTCACGTCCAGTGAATAGCGCTTAATTTTTTACTGTCTGTCGTTAAATTGTTACAACTTGTCTCCTGCAGCCAAGTTCAAGGCATTTAAAGATCAAATCATTTGATCCGGAACTGAACGCGGTTCTGGGCTATTAGTCCGGGCATCGTAAAAGATGTTATTTAGTCCCATATTTGGCTTTTAAATAGACTTGGTCGTGCTGGAATTTACGATTGATCACTGCAAGCCATTGACTCTGACTCTGGGTACTTTGTGCCTCGAAACTGGCATGGCTTGTAAACGAACTTTGGCGTTTGGCGCTTGAGAGAATAGCGTAAATGAATTGGATGTTGGAGTTATAGAGCCCAACACATAAAGCAGTAAATTGCCAAAAAAACGTGAATGCAATTGTTCAAACCATAATTATAATTTTACAATGCATTAATAACGATGTTAGCATTGGATCAGCTGAATTTGGACATGGCTGTAAAATACTTTGGGTCGTGTCGTTACGTCGTAGTCGTGGAAAGAGACAACAGCGCCGCCAAATGAAGTCTCGGAGTTCGACAATGCCCACAACCAAACCCAAAGCCAAATGAAATGAATTATGAAATCAGTGGTTAATAAAGGGGAATGTGTAACTGGTCAGTTTTCACATCACATCACTCGAATGACAAGTGGATTAACAATTACAGTCGTTAACGCCTCGCCTTGCCTCGCGATGATGCAACTCACGGTAACAAGTTGTTATTGTTGTGCGAGTAGGTTTGTCACTCTATTTGTTCATCCTGCTCGCTCTTTCGCTTCTAAATGCAACGAAAGCGTACGCAATTGTTAAAGCAATTCTATTTCTAATTCGCATTCGCAATTTGCAAAGTCATACCAACAGGCATGCTAGCATAGCACAGGGAACAAAGGAGCGAGATAAGAAGCCTAAATGGAAAGTGTATTTTGCAAGCGTATTATTATTTTTGTTACGGCTTTATGAAATAATCTTTGAATCTGAACCGCTTTTTAATCGAATATCATCTCAAGTTTTGCTGCCTTCAAACTCAGACACACCTCAAGCCATAATTTCAATTAACATTTTTGCTTGAGGTATTTTGTTAAAAACAAATCAGGATTTCGTTTATAATTCGGCTGGAGTTTATAAAGAAAATATTTTTGGCTTGTGTTAACATTAACTGCTTACATTTTATAATTTCGATTTCGACCGCGCACAATCCGAGTTGCGTATCCATTATTGCATTTACCTTTGAATTGCAAGGGTTGCTTTGAATTACGTATGTCAGTTTTGTCGATGTACCCTCTTCTGTGTGTCTTCTACTTTCAAGCCAGGAACAGAGAATTGGATTGAATGCGTAAATACACAAGCAGCAGATTCTGCGTGTGTGCGCCCCGTACTCGTTTGAAAACGAGTTACGTTCGAATGGCTGAACTGTATACATAATGCAAACATTGTTGTGCGTTTACGTGTGTCTAGTGCCGAGAGGAAGTTGAAAGATGAAAAAGCACAGTTTAAAAGAAGAAAGAGAGAATACTCGGCGTGGCTCAGGCTTTCTCCCAAACCCGGAATATTACCATACATAAGTGCATTACTGAATCTGAACCGGGGAGAGCACAGGCACAGGAGAGCGCAGGCAGCCGCATTCTCTAGGTGGAGAAAAGTCCTCATGATCGATAAAATGCAAATTCGACATGCACGACTCCCGTTAGTTGAGTTTTTGCTCCTGTTTTCTTGAAATGACAATGGTAATAGAAATAATACATGACATCTGATAAAGAGATACGGCGCGGCGCGGAAGGCGCTTATCTTTGGCACTGCCTAGAATAATAAATCTGCCGGTCTCCGCCGCCACCCAGCGATGCGGGAAGGTGAAAGGCAGAAGGATAAAAATGAATTCAAATCCTTTCAGCGAACCACAACACCGATTTGTTTTCACTTACGTATATTTTTCAAGCAAAGTAAAGAAACCACGACCAATCTCGGAAGGTGCTTTTGTTTTGTGCGTCAAATAAATATCCAAGGTTAAAGGAAGACGAATCCATTTCGTTGATGCTGGACGCAATTTAACTTTGTGAGCCTTCTCAGAGTTCTCATCCATTTTCCTTTCAAATCTTAACTGCAGCAAGCGGGTTCCATTTGTCCCAGCAGTAACTCCATACCTGTAACTCATGGCAACTTGGCAACGCGCATCACCCGAATCTTTGATGGTCTTCAGGACAGCATCAAAGAAAAAAATCTTCCTTTCACCCTTTGAGGAACTTACACGCGTAGACTGTAAAGAGCTTATGGATACATACACAAAGCATTCGTATCAAATCCTAATGTTATGCCATGCAGCATTTATGTCGGATTAAAAGATGTCGAATCCGAGTGAGACTTGGAAAAATTCCGAGGCGAGATCACTGCACTATGAGCACGAGCACGGGGAATAATAACATAATCTTACATACCTCCACATATTAAAAGACGCAAAAATTCCTGCCTTTCTGTCTTCTTTCTTGCGGAACCGACGCACGTGTGCTTATACAAGTTTATTTTTTGCATTGCAGGTCCGCGCTGTGCTGCTGCGACTTGGTGTGGTGACCTCAGTTGGGGATGACCTGAGTTGGTTGTGGAGTCGAGCCAGGCGAGGAAAGATGAGATGAGATCATAGAGTGCATAGAGCAAGTGTGGAAGAAGAAAGTACAAAGAGAGAGAGAAAGCAGGCAGCAAGAAGAAAATGTGCGACGAGGAAAACTCGGGTGGTGGAGAAGAAGACCAAGGAGGAGGTGCGGTTCTCATTCGCATCCACGTTCCAGATCTGAACATCCACAAGTGCCTCCAGTTCTATAGACACGATTTGGTCTGGGACGTCAAGCAACAATGCCTCGCTTCTCTGCCAAAGGTAATGAGATGAATGAAGGAAAGCAACACCATTTTACACGGTTCGACAACACAGCACTCGCGTCTCGCGCTCCTGACAGAATTACTATGGCACGCTGAGTTGACTGGAAGTCTCTGCCGAACAGCTCCTGCATTTCGCTAGTTTATGGACGCTTGACTGCCAACAGCATTTCCGATTTGCCCACTTCACCAGAAGGAAAACCTTAATTTACTGTTCATTCAACGCAACGTAAACGGTGAACGGTTGAGCCTATTTCGTCGACAAGTCTTTGTTGAACACTTTTCCTTACAAATTGCATCCTACTTGCTACTCATTTTTCCGCAGCAGAAAAATCGCACAAGAAAATCGGCATGTTGAACTCTGTTCCGTTTTCGTGGGCCGTGGGAGCCCACAAAGGAGCGCATTTTAGTGTTATTGTGTGTCATCGATCGATAGAGTCAATTTTACTTTACAAAGAATGCAAACTGCCTTGTTCTTGACTTGACTTGAGAGATTCCCATTCTCCTGTAGCGCTACATTAACTTTCCAGCATAACAAAGAATTAGACAAAAATCCTTCTCGAATAAAACACGAGCGCTTCAGTTGTGCTCCTTGCCTTGTATTCCCGACTCACGAAGGAATTCACGAGAAAAATGCGCTTTGAAATCGCGTCTTTTCAACTTCAAAGTATTTTATTAAACGACACATTTTCCTTGCTTCAATGCCGGGTCGTTCGTTGACTGTAGAAAAATGGAATTCAATTCGCCATCCTTTTTAGCCTTTCGTCATCGTCATTATCTCGACTTTTTCCGACTCTGCTCCAATAAATAATTGGACGTCATTTTGAGATACCAAAGGGAAGAGTAAGAAAAAGTATGCCTTTGACTGCGCTGCGATTGAAAATTGCATCCCTCCAAAATTAGCGAAATGCCAAATTATAAAGCAGCAGTCAAACTTTTATCCGACAAAACTAAAAGTGTCTCGTTTTCGTTGATTCGTCGTCGTCAAAATTGGCAGTAATTGCGAACCGGAGGGCAAATATGGCAATTAATTATCTCGCTAATGAAAAGCACAATAGCAGCGAACCTTGTTATCCTTTTCGCAATGTCCAACTTGTTCCTTATAAGTCAGCCAATTTTTCGCCTTGCATTCGTTCACAATTTCATTTTCGGGTTCGGGAACGTTCTGCAATTTTTATTTATATTTTGGGTTCTAATTTAAAATTTTTTGTTTTATTTTCGTACACGTTTGGGCATCTTTATTTCTTTTTGTTGGTGATTCAGGTGACTCACTGGTTTGGGGTATGTTTACATTAACACATCAGTTTGCATCCGATTCCTTTTCTCTCTTGCTCAACGTATTTTGCTGCTTTGATACACTTCATTGTTCATAACTTCATGCATGGGAGCTACTCACACAAGCTCTAATCGTAATTAAAATGCATGCACCTTTGTGCACGTTTCTTACGCAGCAGCGTTGCATTGTTGGCGCTCGCGTAGCAATAGAAGGCAGCAAGCGAGGAAGTTCTCCTTCAGCGTTTGCATTTTGCTCAGCGCGCAATTAATTGCGCCTGAACTGACCGTGTTTCTTCTGAGATGCGTAACGACACATTTTTGATATGCTGCTGATCTTCAGAGACGGTGACGGTGAATAAATCTTGACTGCATGCAATTATTTCCCGCAGAGCAAGTTGATGACGGCTCTGACGCTCTTTTCATGTATAGTGTGATTGTTACTTAATTATTACACGCTTGTTTAGAGTGTCTGTCTCTTTTGAAGTAGGTTACTAAACTTTGCTGTGCATGCTGTGCAGTGCTCGGTTGCTGTGGGAATTCATGACAGTGACATCTCAGGCCAGGGAAAAATACCGAGAAATGTTGAGCAGTGTTTTCCATAAATGTAGGTGAATATTATTTAGTACCTTCGTCTTCTCCGACAAGACAAATTAGTTCCCAGGGATTTGCCGTTCCGTGTCGTGTCGACTAGTTTGCGTAACAAAAATATGTAAAACGCTCTTTTCTTGTAAAAAATCCAGTCTTGTATTCGTTGGTAAGGCATGCCTTCAAATACTTTATGACTAAGCATGCGGTTGCATTTGACCTTTCCTCTGATGCGATCGTGAATCTTTTATGACGACTTTCTTTGTCTATCGCGAGAATGTGTGTCCATTTCCAGGTCTGTGAATTCTCGTGAACCGAAATGGTTTGACGCTGTTATTTCCATTTCAGGAACTGAAGGAAAGTTTCAACTACGGACTATTCGCACCACCTTGCAATGGAAAAGCGGGCAAATTTTTGGACGAAGAGAGGCCACTTTCGGACTACCCCTTCAGTGGCCCAGTGGGATATCTCGAAGTAAGTACCACACATGATGCCGGTTAACGTACATTGTTCATTGTTGCACATTGTTACTGTCTTGACATTTCTTGCCCTCTCCAAACACATGTGATAGAAAATTCGCCTATCTTTTGTAGTTGCGGTACAAGAGAAGACTTTACAAGGGAATAAGCGTTGACGAGAAGCAATTAAAATCTCTACACACCAAATCTAACCTGAAACGGTTCCTGGATTACGTGTCGTCCGGCCATGCGGACAAAGTAACCAAAATGTGTGGCAAGGGACTGGATCCGAATTTCCATTGCCCAGAAACTGGAGGTACTTTTCCAATTCCCTTGCTTTACCTTGCGAGCCTTTGTACCTCAAATTAACGGTGCTTTTGTCTGTTCATAGAAACTCCTCTTTCAATGGCTGCCGTAATGAAGAAGCCATCAAAATTGCTGATCGCTCTCGTGAATGGCGGAGCGTTGCTTGACTACCGAACAAAAGAAGGATCGACGGCCATGCACCGAGCAGTCGAGGCGAAAAGTTTGGAAGCTGTCAAGACGATGCTGGACTTGGGCGGGTCTCCAAACTACAGAGACGGAAAGGGACTGACTCCACTGTACATCAGCGTCGCGGCTAACGCCGACCCGGCGCTCTGTGAAGCGCTTCTTCACGACCACGCGTTTCTTGGAGCTCAGGACTTGCAAGGATGGCACGAAACTCATCAGGTTAGTATCTACAGTTTTGCGCTTGCTTTGTTCGTGTTCAGTGTTAAGTTGCTGCCAGACTCGATTCAGTGCCCACAAGATCTTAGAGCACAGGTTCACACCGCGTGGTGAATCGATGAACGCCAAACTGGCTGCGTGGAAAGCCAGCGTCAGAACTTGACATTGATTTCACGGAGTTCACATTATTATTCAATTACAGGCCTGTCGAAATGGTTTAATCCATCACTTGGAACATCTGTTGTACTACGGGGCTGACATGAATGCAAAGAATGCGTCTGGAAACACACCGCTGCACGTTTGCGCGGTAAACAACCAGGAGTCGTGTGCTCGGCTCCTCCTGTTCCGCGGCGCCAATAAGGAGGCCCTCAACTTTGCGAACCAAACTCCGTATCAAGTCGCAATCATCGCCAGTAACATGGAACTGGCTGAGATTATTCAAAATCATCGCTCGCAAGATGTTGGTGAGTTGCGCAAAGTTTTCTTAAACGATTCCGGCAATGTTTTCGTACTTTAATCAAGTAAGACGTTTAGTTTAACTCATATCAAAGGATCAAAGCATTAGTCTGTAATTTCCGGATCAGACGATCAGAAGGCTTCCATGCTAATTTGATTAATTGGTAGCTGAAGGTATAAAGAACATGTGTCAGTCAGCGCAGGGAAGAGAAGGCGAATCAACGAAGAGGAAGAGAAGAAGAATAAAAAGGAAAGAAATTTAATTATAAAATCAAGGAAATTGTTCAAATCTAATCAGCCTCGGAGCACAATTCAATACGCACGATGATAAGATTGATTGACAATTCAAAGCCAGACTAGGGATAAGACAAGAGAACAGCGCGCGAGGATGAATGCGGGTTATTAAATTCTTATGGCCATAAACCAAGTTGACAGGCTCTGATTGGAAATTGAAAACAAGGACTGAGGCAGTACATCTCAGACAGAGAACCAGCTAACAGTTAAATGGAAGCAGGTAGAAAGGAAAGCAATCAATTACATACTCGCTTTGGCTTCCTTTCCTCTTCGATCACTTGTTAGGGTTCTTGGAAATCTGAGCTTTGCAAATTTACGCGCAAAGAAGCAAAATTGTATGCAGTCGCCAAATATAGAATTTTACTCACTGAAACGTATTGTTTTAAGTTTTGTAAGCGTTTCTTATGAGAATGTTGACACAATACGACAATTCGAGTGACCAATCAATTTCAGACGCCGACCCTTCAAATAGTTGCTGCTGATGAGCAGAATGATGACTGTGAATTATGAAATCGGCTTCTGCATTCTGCGGTGGACAGTTGTCCTCAAAGCATTGATATGTGCCGTATTGCCTTGACCCGCATAGCATTTAGGTGTAGATTGCGATATTTATTAAACATATGCGGCATGCGTCGTTTGACGACGAATTAATCTGTACTCTGACATCAAACAGATTCCGTCGAGTCTCGTTCAACGTGACAGCTTCTTCATATTATGTATTCAATTCGTCCTACCACCCTCCCGTGTCATGCCATTTCAGTTGATTTCTGAATGATAATATTTATTTTCGTTATGCTGGTTTTTATGTCCTCTGTGTTTTACGTTGCATTCATTCTTTTTGTTTGTAGTTCTTTATCGTGACCTGCCAAAATACAATCCGAAAAGACGGAGTGTTGTGATCTCAAGAGCTTTTTCTGACCAGCGTCTGAATGGCTCAGTCTCGAGCCTGGCAATCCCTGCCACGGCGGTAGCGGCTACTCCCACGGTCTCTACTGCGACCGCGTCTCGCACCAGATCCATGAATCGAGGCAGTCCGCCGAGTCCTTGCCCTTCAAATAGGTCACTTCCTCACTTTAGCTCGGCTTCCTCATCAGTGAGCGAGTGCTCGTCCACCGCCTCGGCTCACACGAACGCCAGTTACTCAGACTCAACGAGCTTCTCGGGCGGAAGCAGCCACTTTGGAAGCGAGGAGAACTCAGGCTCGGCCATTACTGGTTAATCACTCTCATCATTAAAGCAATAGCGCTCACGCTCTGTCCCTCCACTAACAAAACTGCTACTTCTAATTACTAACCGCTTTATTCTGCTATTCAGTATTTCTGCTTGTGCCTGCATGACAAAATTCCTGATCGTCGCCTAGCATAAGCAGATCGATGAGATTTCGAATTATGCGAGTGCGAACGCAATTGTGGCCTGCGACGGCAGCCCAGATTGCCAGATTTAAAGCAGTGCGTTGTTTGACCTCCCTTCACAGCTGTAGATTATGACAAACTAATTTTCAAATCCAAAGAATCCACCGCTCGCTATTTGGGTTGATTGGTTTCAGGGTGTGGATTCATTTCTACTCCAAACTCGGCTCCGGCCAATTCGAATTAAGGTTGCGATTAACGCACGCGAAACGCAAGACGCACTGCGAAGTTCAACAATCCTTTTGCACTACGAAGTAGCTGAGGCAGTGATCAGAATATCAATGAGTCAATTAAAGAATACGCGTACGCATTCTGCAATGAACAATAACAATTCAATCAGATAGTCGTTCAATTTGTTCGATCGCTGAATTTTGAATGAACTTCTGCGCGGTGCACGATGACCAAATTTGCTTACACGCGTCAAATTGTTGTCAGTCTCCCAAAACAATGGCGCGTGGAGGAAGAAATTGACAACTGACAGCCGACGTTGACATTTTGCATATTTTCGTTCACGAAAGCACACGCATTGTTAATCGCATGTACTGCTGTAGGTCAACAGTTAAAAGTTAATACTCCTAATCTTCATTGGTAAACTAAAACTATAGTGATGGTTGACAAACTAACTTGGGTTGTTGGTGGTTGGTCGTGGGTTTCTCCTTTTCTAATAATTAACCTGTTTTTAACCATTTTCTCTACTTTCGAAGCGTTTATATGCAAGAGGGCTTGGCAGCTGGAATAACGCGTTTGCTTTCTGTCCTCCATGATACAGATAAGAGCTTGGACCACAGTGATATCACCAGTGATAGTTCTGGCGTAGGAACGTGCAACAGTGGCGGCAGTGGGTCCAGTTATGATGCGACACCGTCAGACACCTCGCTGGTCCTCCCCGGAATGATGGTCGTCTGCGTTGAGAACTTTGAGAACGAGACGCCTGACCAGCTGAAGCTCGTCGAAGGTGACATAATTGAGGGTAAGCGAAAAGAGGCATTCAATCATATGCGCAGCGAGCTATCATGCATCAACACATGATTTACGACTCGGGATTGACCTACCATTGACAAATAAAAATTTTACACGTACACTCTCCTTTTCTACATCCCGCAGTGACTGCGTCGACTGACTCCGGCTTCTTGGAAGGGTCATTGCGAGGTCAGGTTGGGTATTTCCCTGCAGCGTGTGTGCAGGAAATACGTATGAAGAACTATGAGAACCGCAACCAACTCGTCCCTCCTCTAGCAGGCGGTCGTGGAGGAAAGGGCAAGAAGGAGAACCAAGCAAACAAGTTACCAGTGAAAAGTTATCCAAAGAAAATGTAAGTTTGATTTTTCTTTTCGGTACCCAGCAAGCTAACTGAATTGCTGATCAGAAAGTTAATAAATTATTCTGTGCGCTGCGTGCTTACAGATGGAGCGAACCTCACACTGTGATTCTGCATCGTGGCCAAAAAGGATTCGGATTCGTCCTTCGTGGTGCCAAATCAGATTCTCCGCTCATGGAACTGAAGCCAGCCGACAGGTTTCCTGCTCTTCAGTATTTGGACGATGTGGACGTTGGAGGAGTCGCTGATCGAGCTGGTTTGCGGAAAGGAGACTTCATTCTTTCCGTTAGTTCCGCAATCATCCGCTAAATTAATGAGGACACTTTGCCCCGCGACGGCAGAATGAAAGCTATTTTCTTAATGCAGATTAATGGGACTGATGTCTCTCAAATGTCTCATGAAGTTGTGGTTGACTGCATTCGAAAGTCTGGAGAGCTTGTGTCCATCACCGTCGTGGGTCTCTCATCGCCCAATCTGGAGCAAGAAACGTCAAAGCCAGGATCACCGGCATCGCTGACTTGCGATCAAAGTTCAGGCGGAACACCGAAAGCGCAGTGTCACTTTGCGACGCTTCCAAGAAAATTCTCATGTTTGTCGCCAATAATTTTATTACTACAAAATTTCTCCAGTCCACGCGTGATATTGTCATGTAATTACCATTATTTATTCACTCCTTAGCCGGATCAGCAGGACCGAGTGTCCCTTCACCTCCGAGACGGGATCCTGCGACGAGTCTCAGCGTGGGACGAGCAAGGGCCAAGTCCATGGTTGCGGCACTCGCCGAATTAGGTAATGAATGAGTAAATGAAGCTTGTAGTTCAATGTGGTTTACATTAAGTTTACATTGTATCGTTCCAGGTGTTGGACAGAACATGAACACGGAGAGTGCGGGAGCTGGCAAGGCTAACTCAGTGGACTCGATCTCTGGAAAGCCTCCGCTGCCACTAACCAACGCAAACGTTTCCAACGGAGTTGTGCCAAAAACAGCATCGATTCGTGCTCGACCAACTTCCAGTCGCATAACTGCGACAGAGATTCAGCAGATCTTCGAGGATAAAGTTAAGAATGGCGAGGCTAATGGGACGCTGTCTCCGGATGTGAGTTGTCACAAGATTTATGCAAGTGTTGCTGAGATGAAGCGTTCCAAGGTAACTACAAGTGACACAGAAACTAAGATTTATTACGGGCACGACCGGTGGCTACAATGACCTTTACTTTTGTTTAGTCTGGACTGAAAGGGAAGGAAGCAGTTACCCTGCACAAAGACTTCCACAGTTCGCCCGATCTCAAGGAACTGGAGAGGAATGCAATCCAGAATGCTGCTGCTGCCAGTGCAGGAGCTTTACCCGAAGGAATCAAGTCGTTGAGTCAAGAGAACTTGAGCAAATTACGTGGAAATCCAAGACACTCGTGGGCTTGCATCGCATCCCCTGGAAATGCGACTCTGACTGAGCGGAATTACGAAAGTTCATGGAAAAGTATTGAGAAGATTCCCAATGCGCCGGGTGAGAAGAAGATTCTGAACAAAGATGCTGAGAGCGAAGGTTCTCTTGGGAGTTCGTCATCCGACTCGGAAACAGAAGCGTCGAAGCCTCAGAAAGCGTCCGTGTTGACTGACGGCGAGTACCGAACAATCAAGCCATTGAGACCCATACAGTCGAAGACGCTGCCGCGAAGGGCGAGCACTGGCTGCACGATTGGGCCAGCCGAGCAACAGACAATCATCAACCTGGTTCCGCCAGGGCAGATGGTCAAAGTCGATGTGTCCAAATCCAAAGAGTATGCTAGTCTTGACATTGCTTCTACCCTGAAGCGGAGGGAAGGAAACTCAGTCATGTCCAGCTTTAAGCCCATGGATAGTGCAAAACTTTACGAAGTCCCAGGTGACATTCGGACAATAGGTTACAGAGACTCGCAGGGCGACGCGGAGCTAGGTGACGCGAATAATGGTATTCAGTCTGGCGGTGGTGCGCTCAAATCATCAAAACCAAACGAAGAAAATTCGGCCTCCTCCAAAATGGAGTATGCGAAACCTGATGTGGTTTGCACAAAGCGAGGGAAGCAGGAAGGTACAATGAACGGTGGGTCAAATGAAACTGACGGTCGTCAACGTGCCAAATTCGCAGCGGATGAACATGAAAAGCGAAAGCCGGAATCCGACGCTGAGTTTGATCCACAAAGGTCACTTCAGGAAGCAAAGGAAAGGCTCAAACCGGTCCTGAAAGGAAGTCTCATCAACAATAACAGTTCAGAGACAAAAATCCGCATTGAGGTTAAGCAGTCACCGAGACTGGCCCGCAAGAGTGAAAAGACCGTCACTTTCCAGTCTGAACTCCCACAGCAGCAACCTCCGGCGGCGGGACAAATGTCGCACAGCCTGAGCGTTGATGAGTTCCAGCGAATCAAGTCGAATTTGAAAGTCTCCAAGTCATTCCCCAATGATCTGGGCGCGGACGACGGAGATGGAAATTCCTCGAGCGGCGTGAGCTCCGACGGTGGGCCAGACGTAGCGAATAACACCAATGCCAGCGGAAAGGGCGGCAACTTTGTCACGTCAGTGGCTATTAACCCCGACTCGGACAGCTCTGAAGACTCGAGCGACAAGACATGGATACTGAAAGATGAAAATGGGGCGCCGACTGACGCCGACTCTCTTCCGCCTCCTCCACCCTCGCTTTGCGTTGGTCCTAACTCAACCAACTTCTTGTCGAAGGGCAAGCCAGGAGCACCAACACAGACTCAGGTGAGAAGTGGAACATACGGAGGGACAAATTCTGTGATGAGCAACGGAGCACAAAACCATGCTAAACAAGACGTTCCAAGCAACACTTATGTGCCAGTCAATGTGCGACTCGCAAGCGGTCGACCACCGTCAGGCCAAGGAAACCTGACGAAGAATGCAGTATCTTTAACAAAATTGCCCCCTCCAATGGAAATGGAAAGCGAGAGCGAGGAGAGAAGCCCAATCCTGAAGAAACCTCAGGTGACAATGGCACCCAGCATGGCGCCTCAAAATTACCACACACTACAACCCCAAAGGTCGAAGTCAATGCTGCCTGATCAAAGACAAGTGCAGTTTCAAGGACAGATGCCAGGTCCAACTAGACAAGCCGAGAAGAGTATCGAAGAGAGTCTACAGCTGATAAGAATGCATGTTGCGGCCCTAAAAGTAAGTAGTTACTTGCAAAATTTGTGACCAATTGCAAAAAATGCAATTAATATTTCTTATTTACACAGCAGGACTTTCCGAGTATGTCACCAACTCCTACATCACAAACCCCCATTTTGGCTCCACCACCAGAGTTCTCGGACCCTCGTGATAATTATGAGCAGGCCACGCGTTTCAATCAAACCTCAAACGACCCAACACAACCTTTCAACAGACAATCTCCTCTCTATCGTACAATCAGCCACACTCACTCCAGCAGCTCCTCCATGTACAGCGGCTACCCCACCATGACTCGTCAACAGCAGTATCAGCAGCAGCAGCATAATCACATGATGCAGCAACATCAGCAACAACTTGCCCAGGCACAGCAACAATATCAACAGCAGCAGATGCAACAGGTAAAATAAATCAAAGTCGTCAAAGAGTTTTTTGGATTGTAACAATTTTACACGCTAATTTTGATTGCAGAGAGTGGTCGGACAGCCTGGGCAACCACAACAGCTGCAGCTGATTCCCCAACACCAACATCATCACATGATCCCCCAAAACCAAATGACTATGAGTATGCCCCAAACCTACCACACGCTGGGTAGAATCCCTTCATCGTCCTACTCACCGAACCCTGCTCAAAATATGCTCAATGCAACAAATCAGTACCAGACACTACAACAAGTTAAATCCCAGCAACCAGTACAGCATCATCATCCGAAATGCATGTACTTCTACCAGGGCCAAGCTCAAGGCCAACCCTCTGCATCGACGGCGGCGGCAGCAGCAGCAAATTCTGGTGGGAAGTACATCCCAGAGAAACTGCATCCTGTGAACAGATACACTCCAGGTAATAATGGGCTAATTAATTACGAATGTTCAACACTCAAATGTCGGCTTGTTCTCAACCTGCCATGTTCCTTTTACTTCAGACATTGGGGACAGTAGCGGACCAAGGATCGTAGGAACAATTCCAAAGAAGCTACATCAGGATCACTACGAAATTCCTCATCACGCTCAGCAACAACTTTTGCAGCAACAAATGCAACAGCAGCATCTGCAGCAAATGCAGCAAAGTCAGGGGTCCTCTATACAGCGAATCAGGCGTGAGTTCCGGAATAAGGTGAGAAATTTTGAATAATGTTAAAGTCCAAGGCCAAAAATGAACTTTTTTTCCCTGATTCAGGCTCTGCCCGACTGGTCAGTTTTGGATGCCTGCGATTGGCTGGACAGTTTATTCATGCCCGAGTACAAAGAAATATTTCAAGAGCGTTCGATCGACGGGAAGAAACTTCTTCGAATTGACAATTCGGTTCTTCTGGAGTTGGGAATCAAGAAACTTGGGCATCGAATGAACATTGAAAAGTCGTTGAAGCGTTATTTACCTCAATCAAAGACTTAAGCTTCGGTTGCATGCGGTATGCGGATCAGATCTTTTTCTACTTTTAGCAATCAATCTCATTCTGTCAAGTTAAGTAAAGGTGTAGAAAACCTTCTGAACAGGATTTCCGATCATCTAACGCAGTTTCTGCATTCTCGTGTTACACAACTCATTCCATTTCCATCTTTGTTACTACTCTTCTACTTTTGACATTCAAATCTTGTACGATTTGTACTACTTTGAACTTGAATATTACCTTTCAGTAAGTCAGCTACTTGCGATTAGCGATAATTTCTTTCTCGTCAAATTAAACCGTAGTTTAGTTTTATACAGTTCGAGAGAAATGAATGATATTTATCTTAGTGATACGAACGACGATACCAAACAGGCAAAGATTTGATGGTGCTTTTGGAGAACGCGTGAACGTCTTTTTAGAAGCAAGAATAATCTACTCAGAGTTGGCTAAGTTTATGTCGTGCTCATTAAGCTAGTCTCTTTCGCTATTCACTGCTAAATGTTTTTACTTCAGCTTGATCTCTTGCTCCGTGACGATTATGGCAAAGATAGCTGGCTCGTTCAAGTATCTAGTGTCAAAGTATTTAGTACTATTTACTTTATTCCATGCGTACACATGCTGGAGTTCGGAATGTCAACCAAGGACCATCAGAAACAGAAACATTCCTACAGTGCTAATGACAATTACACGCCCAGCATTCAATGCAGTTCAAGGCCTGGTTGGTTCTGACTTTTGACTCAGATTCTGCTGTGACCCAATTTCTCAAGCGCATGTAGCCGACAAGTCTTGAAGAATTTCGTATAACTCATCTGTTATTTAAGTTTTGAGCTCTGTCGCTCAATTTTATTTGCGTTTGAAGGTGAGTCTGACCATTTGTACATTTGTACAGTGCCGTGACTCATTTATACTTATTTTTTCAGTTGTTTTGTCCTTGTTGTATATGTTAATTACGTGTTCGAATATAAACTCTAATTTAATTAAGATTCTTTACCGCATGCGTGCATGTTTGTAGTCGTTACACAAAATGCAATCAATTACTCATTATTAATCAATAATTTCACCATATTTAACTTCCTGTCCGCAAACTAAATACTTAGTCATCACTTTAACGTGCAGAGCAAGCAAAATACAACTACAAGCCAAGCCAGTAACTACAGTTTAGATTTAGCTCGTAGTAAACGTTTAAGATAAGATGTAACAAATCTCGGTGTTTTGAAGCACCACTTTGCGCGCATGCATGTGCGTCATCTCAATTTATTGTAGCAGAGGACGAAGATATTTGAGATGGATACTAATTAGAATTTCTAAACTGTCAACTGACGAGCAACTTGATGGAGATTTATTTGTACATACATTGAATTTGACGACGTCATATTTAGTTAAATTAAGATTGCTTGGAGATTCTGTACATAGGCTGTAAGTTGGCTTCTACTTCCCGATCCGTCGCAGTTAAGCTAGACGACCGCCGAATAGACGAGAGATTAAAACAGCAGCGAGGCTGTTCACAGCTCCGCTCTTTCACCACACCACAAAGAATTATGGGACACTAATTCTCAGTTAGTATGGAGATTACGACGGAATTAAACGGCTTAATTCGTAACTGATAGCGTAACGTAACTGTAAACCGTAACTTAAGTATGTTCTTAGAATTGTACTCGAGATTTAACCTTTGGACACCGATTCGGCGGTCGAATAGAAGTAACAGCAGTACAGGTGCATGACTCATCTTTCAGGTTGGGCGGATTATTAATAATTCTCCATAAATAATCTATCTTCAACTACAACTACAATTTTAGTCGTTTACTGTTATTATTGTGCTAAACAGGAAAGAATTGCGTCAATAATAAATTAGATGAGACTGTCAGGACAAAGTAAAGAAATCAATAAACCAAAACAATTCAAACTGGATGTGGTGAGAATTTATTGACATGACAAGTTCATCACGGATCCCGTCTTTATTGCGAAATTTTGACCTTTTGCTGGGTCTTAGCATATGTTACTGAATGAAGATGTCGGCTTGTCCACCTCGTCTCTAATCTGGAGTCCGTAATTAATCGTCGTTATTTTTAAAATGACATTGACACTCTTTCTGCATGCACAGGCAGAGAAACCAGCGATATATTCATACGGCGTTTCTAAAAACAGCCCATTAAACCGGGATAATTCCTTATTTATCGATATTTTTAGCTCCGGCTGGACTCTGACCTGAGCATGTGCAGAGTGGAAATTCAGTGATTCAAGCAGTCAAGCGGAGGGTGAAATGACACGCTGGCGACAGATCCTCAATTATCACGGCCACTTGCGCGTCACTTCAGCAGAGGTCCTAAGATCAAATCTATAAAATCAATTAAAGATTAAATTCCAGAAAATTTTTATGCAAATCCTGGCGTCTTGAATTTAATCTCGTGACTTTTTATAGTCCTGTACAGTGACATGTGGGGACAAGTACTCTCTTTGTTACTAACTCCATATTTGGCTACTATACTGCGAATGCTGCCTATACTTTGAAAGACTGGCTGAAGGTTTAATAAACCAGTTCAAGCCGAGATGTCAAGAGTGAGTGGAAAATTCCCAACTTTATACGGTTTATCAGGCGATTAGTTTAGCAGAATTCTCCTGGCGCCTGTCCAGCAAGTCTTGGGAGGATTTCAGGGAATTTAAGTCATAAAAGTGTCCGCTTGCTAGGGACCTTTGATTTATACCATTCAACAGTGCAATCACTTCGCAATTTCTTGTTCCACACACGCCATACGATTTTCCACATCCTGCCTCGGCCTGAATTGCCTTGAAAAGCAAGCAGTTCGTCAGAAATTTACAGTTTTCATCCTCGCGTGTCAATTTCTTAGTCTGCGAGTGATGCTTCAATGCCAGGGCAGGGGCTGGAATCGCGAATTCGCCAAAATAAATGTTAATTTCTATTCTTGAACACGCTCAGCGTCAGCAGAAAATCGAAAAATAGATCCATTCAAGTCGGTTGAGCGTTCATTTCAATTTGCGAATTGATTTGCAGCTTGCTAAAGTCGTTTGCTTAAACAGTTGTAAGCTCGGCCCGATGTATGCTGAATTCCAACGAGCTCAGAGTTCAGTTTTCTAGTTTAATCTGTGTTTTTATCACACAGGCACTTATCCGACTGTATTGCATTGTGGATGTATTTTGATTGTCTTGATTGATTATGACTGCGAAACAAATCAGACGCTCATGTGCGCTGGTGATGCACCTGATCGTACATATGTAAACCTGCACTGCCTTGAGATTCATTGCATGATTAAATGATTACGATCGTGAACCCCGCAAACAAGATTTTTCCCACAAGCAGACGACTGGCGTCCCAGCCCGTCGCACGCCAAGAATACAAATTCACCTCAATTCGCGAATTGCGAATTGCGTGCTACCAATCTGCTCAGTGACGCTGCTGCTGAAATTCACTTTTTACCAGTAATAAGCCGATTATCATCATGCCATTTCTTTGCATGTCATGCATTGAGTGAGGAGACTCCACATTTCCAAGCCGTGGGAGACTTTTGAGAGCACGAGTTCAAAACTGATTCAGACGCCAACCCGACAACAACGCTCACAACGTAGGCAGACGCATTCTGATGCTGTCAGGCTCCAGTGTAAAATGCCTGTTCAAAATGGTTCGGAAAAAATATAAAAAATAACGATACGTATCAGCCACTTTATATTTTAACTCGAAGGTCAGACCGCAGTTGATTTCGTTGGCAGAAAATCATTAAAAAGTAATTTCAGATTAAACCAAGTAAAATTGAGCAGTGATTGTGCCTTTCGTGACTACTTGCATTGTATTAAGCGTGTTGACGGCTTCTTTCTCGTTTAGCGATTCGTTAGTCACAGTTGTAAAAAACAATCGAGTCCGAAGACAATAACAAAGTTGAGTTGTGATTTCACATTTTACAAGTCGTAAACTCTCTTTGTGAATCGATCGACTTATTCGAGTCCTTTGTTCGGTGATTCAAGCAGTTACATAATACTGACTACCAGCGAGAATAGTTCAAAGGAGCAATACTTTTTGGTGTCAGCCTGTGTTTCAGTTCGTTTTCAATCACGCTCAGTTCCTGTCGTTTCCATAAATCGCCATGGGCGTTTTGCTAACCCCGAAAATCGCGATTGTTCTGGCTGTCGTCGGAGTTGCTGTGATTGGCGCCATCATTGGCGGAGTGTATCACTGGAAAATTGCAGTGGAGACCGAGAAATTCTTCCACGACACATTTCAGCATGGCGGGTCGGATGAAGAAGGTGTCATGGGTGATGATCCGAGCACTGGATGGCATCTACTGTCCAATGAAACAGCGTAAGTAAAAGACTCCAGCTCTCAGTCTACCGCGCGTTCGAGTTAGCGTGTCCCAAACAGCGCACCCTCTCATGCCTCATGACGACAATGACGAGTTTCTCTCACCTCTGCTCTGCTCTCCGTTGAAGATTGCACGCACACTATTGGTGCTTAATCAGAGCAACGAGAGCGACGGCGATTCAGATGTAACCAGTTTTAATCTGTGGCAAATGGTAAACACACCGCCAGGTTTAATGGACTCGAAATGTGGGTCACACACTTAATTCATAAATTGCAGTGTTGTCATTGGTAACGATACCGTTCATTGAGAAACGCGACATGAAAGGCGACACGAGCTCTGAGTACCGCCGTGTTACGATACTTGTTTATGTCGCCATCAGCTCGACGTCTAGCCGACCCGATTGCCCTGCTGCATGCGTTTTGCGCCGGTGCCCTAATCGAGTTCAACGTGATTAGCGATTAACCTCTGTCTTTACCTTACTCTGATCCGCAGATGTGTGGGCAAAGCCTTCGAATGCAATATTCGACTGGATGAGAATGTCAAACCGACCCACTACGAGCTGTTCCTCAATCCAGACATCGAAAGAGGAACATTTACGGGGTAGGTTAAGCAAGATGTCGCATCGCAATTAGGAAATAACCTTGCCTGATGCGTAATTAATTCTGTCTGCTCATAATTAAGTAGTAATAAATGTTTCGCAAGAGAAATTGTATTCGTGTTTTATGCATGCATGAAAAGAAATCTCAATCTTCCCCTGTTCAAGAGCGTCTGATGAATTTCGGTATTTTGCAATTTAGGAGCGTTGCAATCTCCCTGAAGATCTACAACACTGTGGACCACATTCGCCTCCATATAAAGTACTTGAACATTAGCGACACAAAACTGTTCCACGGGTTGGACCAAATCGTGATTGTGGTAATTAGCAGCACAATGATTATGATTACGGTTTTTGTTTTGAAACCCTTGTCTCATTGTTGAATCTTGAATGCAACTGCAGAAAGCGTTTGAGATTCCCGAGAAGGAGTACTGGGTCGTTATCCCGGAGGAGCCCCTCGAACGAAGCAGATACAATTTGACTCTACAATTCGGCGGATCGTTGACGCGTGGAATCACTGGCTTTTATCGTGCAAATTACACTGAAAATGGGCAGATAAAGTAATTCTCGATGCTCCATCACGTAATGCCTGGTGTTATTGACATTCCCGATTTTATAGATTCGTGGTCAGTACAAAATTCCAGCCAACATCAGCCCGGAAAGCGTTCCCTTGCTTTGACGAACCGGGTTTCAAATCTACATTCACGATTTCTCTTGTAAAGCCAAGAGAATTGGTCGCATTGAGCAACATGCCTGTTCATGTGAGTCAATGCAGATTACAAAGCATGGCTTTGGCTTGCTGATTTGGCGTTTAATTAACTGATGGTCTGTCTACTGCAGTCTGAGGAGTCTGACATGCCGTCTGCAAACTTGACAACGGTCACGTTTCAGAGATCAGAGAAAATGGTGACGTACTTGGTCGTGGTTGCGATTGGGGAATTTGAGTCTCTGAATGGAATCACGAAACGTAAAATTCCGGTCCGAGTCTTTGCGACCAAGTCTCAAGTGAACAAGACGAGATATGCTGTGGAAATTGCACCGAAAATGATTGACTTTTTTGAAAACTATTTTAAGGTTGAATTTCCACTACCAAAATTAGGTATTCGGTTTAAAGAATTGTTCATGTGTTTGATACTGAATCATAAGCCATATTGGTTCTATAGACATTATCGGAATTCCTGACTTTGTGTCTGGCGCAATGGAGCACTGGGGGCTCATCAGTTTCCGCGAAGCCAACTTGTTATACCAGCCTGGAGTGGCATCCGCTGGGAACAAGCAGCGAATTGCGTCTGTCATCTCACACGTAATCAGAGAAATATTTAGACGGTAGAAAATGAGTTGAAGTCAATACTAACAGTGTCTTGCCCTTTTCAGGAACTGGCGCACATGTGGTTTGGAAATCTGGGTAAGTTTCGGCCCCGTCGAAGGAATTTAAAATGTATAGCTTGAAACACTCTTTCTTTGTCCACAGTTACGATGACCTGGTGGGATGATTTGTACCTGAACGAAGGCTTCGCCAGTTTCATGGAATACAAAGGCGTTCACAGTGTGCATCCAGACTGGGACATTGAAAGCCAATTTGGGTCCAGTGATTTGTCTCCAGTCCTCAAGCTTGATGGCAAACAAAGCTCTCATCCGATTGTTCAAGAAGTTCATCATCCAGATCAAATAACCGAAATCTTCGATACAATTTCTTATAACAAGGTATTTACGCTTGCGCGGTTTCGCATAGAAATATTGACTCTTCTTGAGTATTAACATCAACTATGATGGAAATATCAAGGGTTCTTCAGTGATTCGAATGCTAGAAAATTTTATGACCCCGGAGAAGTTTCGCCACGGAATTACCGAGTTTCTGGATCAGTTCTCTTTCAAAAATGCTGGCACTCAAGACTTGTGGAATTACCTGCAAGATGAGGTCACTAAGATCAACATTTCTCTCGTGATGAACACATGGACGAGGCAGATGAGTTACCCAATCGTAAACGTCAAGATCAAGAATGGCTCGGCAACGTTGACACAGGAACGATTTATGGAAAATCGCAATATCCTAAACACTTTGAAGGATGACAAGAAATCGCCATACAATTATACATGGGAGATTCCAATCTACATTGCGGATAACATTAGCGAATACAGTCTGTACTGGATTCATCATAACCAAAAATCGAGTAAGTGAGAATTAGATCACTTTGATACGCAATCCAAAATCCAACGAATTAACGACGCCATTATTTTCCAGTTGAGATTCCATTCAGTCAAGACACGACCTGGATAAAGATAAACAGAGGCCAGTACGGTTACTACCGTGTCAACTATGAGTCAAGTGTGTGGAGGCAGTTAAAGGACGTTTATCATACAAAATTCTCGCCGATTGAGAGATGTGGACTGCTTGACGACGCACTTTCCCTGGCGAATGCTCGCTACCTCAACTATTCAACGGCCCTGGATTTTGTCACTGTTGTAAGTGACGAATCTCATTTTGTCCCGTGGGACTGTTTGGACAGCCACCTCCGACAACTGAGCAGGCTTCTCCGCAATGCAGTCCCAAATGCATATCCACTGTACAAGGTAATTTGAATTAAAAAGACAGAAAATCACTTAATGCTTCTAGATTACTGGAATTACAGAAATGGATAACTAAAATCACTTACAACCTGTACCGATCGTTTAATTGGACTGACTTTGAGGAAGATCCCCATCTTAACAGGTAAATATTTCGAGTCCAATCTTCGATATTACTAACGTGACTGGGCTTAACCTGGCCTTTTCTGCTTATAGACTGTTGAAAACAATCATCTTCTCATTGAGTTGTGAAAATGGAGATGCTCAGTGTCTAACCAAAACGAAGGAACTATTTAACGACTACCTGGCTAGCCCACCATCCGAGAATAAAATCCCACCGAGTTTGAGGGGAATTGTCTACAAATGGGGTATGTGAGCCCTTAATTGTGGAACAAAAAATGTGTGACCATCCTTACAGGAAGGCGATATTTATTTCAGGAATGTGGCAATCTAATGAGACAGACTGGGACACAATTTGGGACCGCTACCAGGCAGAGACTGACGCTCAAGAAAAGATTAGACTGCTGAGTTGTTTGACTTCCACCAAAGACACATGGATAATTCAAAGGTAAACCCCTCATTATTCATGGCCTCCTCATTTGTGTTTTCGTATTTCGTAATTTGTGATGAATTTTGGGCACAATTTCTAGGCTTCTGGAGCGAGCAAAGCAAGAAAATGTTGTACGACGACAAGATTTTTTCATTCTAACCAGGTACATCGCCATGAATCCAGTTGGAAACCCAATTCTTTGGAAATTTTATCGGTAAGAATTAAATATGCTTATAATTTTAAATGCATGCTAGTTTCATACATTATTCCATTGTTTGTGATTGCATTTATTAGGAACGAGTACAAATATCTGGTGAAACGGTTTTCCAACAATGACCGATACTTTGGGCGCCTGATTCTGGACATAACTGACGACTATGCAAACAAGATTCAGCTGAGAGAGGTAAGAGCTAGCCAGTTAGTTAAAGTGCTCCAGCTCTGCTATAATGGAACTTGCCTTAACATGTTTTTCGCTTGTAGATCCAAGCCCTATTTAAAAATTACCCCGAAGCTGGAGCTGGTCGCCGTGCCCGTGAAACAGCCTTGGAAAATGTGGAAAACAACATCGAGTGGATTTCGTTAAACGCCAAAGTGGTCGAGCAATGGCTCACGTCTTATCTCACCGCCCTATCATAGTGCACTGCCTCGAGAGTTGTAGAATAGATTTATTTTTAATACTTTTGTTACGAAATTTCGTTTTGCTAGCAAGACCATCTTGCTAGTGAATTTGTAACACCAAACCAAAAGAGGGCTTAGTTTTGCCAGAAGAGGCGGGAAGAAAATGCAGTGAGACAGCTGACAACGTAGTACTTACATGACTTAATAAATTTTTAACCAATTTTACTACTTAACAACTAAAAGTGCAACTATTTAATAATGTACAACTTACAAATTACTAGATCCTGAAATTAAACTACGCTATCTTCACTAATATTTCTGTATAAAACCCTTTCCATTCATCTACTATTTTTGGCACTTGCACCGATGAGTTGAGAATTTCTCTTGATAATAACAGTGTGGTATGGCTGCGGAGACAACGTTAAGCCCACCTCTGGCTCAGTGGTAGGACTTAAGTGTCCCGGTACAGTCTCGAACTTGAAATTCTGAACTAGCGTTGTAAAGTACAAAAATAGAGACATTCGGGCTAAGGATTCACCAAGGCAGATTCGTTTTCCAAGGCCAAACGGTATAAAATATTCAGGCTTTTCTATCTTATTATTAGCGTCAAGAAATCGTTCTGGTCGAAAGGTTTCGGGATCGCTCCAATAGTATTTGTTCATGTTGATGGAATACAGGTTTATCAGTACTACAGTGTCCTGTAATGAAAACAAAATACAGATCAGTCAGTACTGTCAGTTGTACATTTTGTCGAGATTGCCGTTGCGTTGCGTGGGCGCAAGTCAGAGGCACTCACCTTGGGAATGAAATAGTCCCTGTATGTTACATCTTCCGTAAGTTGATGTGGCACTGTAAAGGGTGCCACATTCGCCATTCGTTGGATCTCCATTAACGTGGCTTCGGTGTACGGAAGTCTGGGCATAAATCATTAACGAAAACAAACGTCAGCGTCAGAGTCATTCAATTTCGTGTCCGGCGGCTCGCGGCAAAATTTGTTTCACCTGGCTTTATCATCCCAGGATGGCGTCCTGTTTAGACCGACGACCTCTACTATTTCGTTATACACCTTTTCCTGTACATCTGGATTTAAAATCATGTATAAAATTCCAAAGCTTAAACTATTGCTGGAAGTTTCAGATCCAGCGAAGAAAAATTCCAAACAGAGCATCGTAAGCTGGTCCTCTGCAACGCAAAAACACAATGTACAAAAATTAAGTGCATACATGTACGAATACTTGTAATGAAAAATTGGTTTCATTCTTTCTAAATGAACTCACCAGTGTAATTGGACTTGGGATCTTCCTTCGTTTTGTCAATCTCTTGCAGGTAAATATCCATAAAATCATCTGAGAAACCAAACGAGCTGCTTTTGCGATGCTCCACGATGGATTCTTGAATAAACTTTTGAACATCTTTGTAACATTTAGTTTGCTTTTCATTCCCCGTCCACTTTGGCGCAATTTTCTTCAGAATTGGAAACGCGTTTGTGATGCCACCGCCCAGTCTCCCGCTCTTGAACAACTTGTACACGATGTCGAGGAGTTGCTTTAGTCGTGGATGGTCATGCTTGTACCTCACGCCAGCAATTAGAGTCCAAAGAATGTTGAGAAAGGACAGATTAAAGAAGTTTTGCATGTACAAAACAGTTTGCTGGCCATCGCCCATGTGCTGTTCGAAATTCTCCATCAGCTCACGAAGCTCTTCGTGCACTTTCTGCTCCATGGCTGCTTGCTTCCCGAATCCAACATCACGAAGGTGTCGGAGAATGAAGCGCCTTTGCTCTTTCCAAAATTCCCCTTCAGTAAACATGATTCCTGAAAACAGAAAAGCGAAAGAAGGTTGAGGTAGGCTGAGGCTGAGGATCTTCGCATCAATCTTTCACAAGTATGAGAGCTTCAATTTCTTACCTATTCTCTGGTTCATGTATCTGTCGAGAAACTCCTCCACCCAGATTCGGCCGTTCCATGTGTCTTTGTTCATCGTATCACGAAGGGCTTCATAGCTGCTGAGAATTACTACGGAGGAACAGCGAATAAAAATAAACGAATCATGTCGCAAAATTCTGTGGAGTTGTGGAGTATTGGCCAAGTCTCACGTATGAAGCTTACACATATTTCCCGAGCCAAGTCTTATACTCATTACATCACCGTACTTCTTGGCTAGCTTGTCCAGTGCGACGAACGGTTTCTTACCGGCCATTCCTACTTGCACTAGATTCCCAATTATGGGAAATGGAATAGGGCCTACATTCAAGGAACAATTTCAGATTAGTTGGTAAATATGAATCCTTGTGCCATGTGCAGTAAGTCTGACTGGCGGTCTTACCCGGCGGTGCATCGTTTCTTCGTTGACATCTCCAAAAGAGGACGAGTAAGATGAAGAGCAGCGTAATCAGTATTTCGTATAACATCTTAGTGTAATAACTTAATACTAGGTTATGTATAATACAAATGTACACTTTACTATTTACAATCGCTGTCCCAACATGTCTTGATGTTGATAGTTCTGACCTGCAGCTAGAGAACCGGAACGGACACGGACGGCTTGACAGTCTCTCACCAACTAAACTTATTCTCGCAAAGTCGTACGGCAACTTCTACAAAAGTACGATCGATCAACTTAATCATAGGCTCATTCAAGCCGTGAGAGAGCACGGAATGGTAATCAATAGTTATATGGGAAGAGCATCCGTCATATTACTACAACAGTCGCTCACGACCCACGTTAAATCAATAATTGTACAAGCACATCATAGTCAAAGATAACCAACCGGGAATGCACATTGGACTGGGACGGGACGGTGTGTACAATGTAAATGTAAAGCTAGAGTACAGCTAGAGAACCACACCACGAAATGATCCATGGTCATTACGTTATGCAACTGATTCTTACGCTTGTTGTGACTGTGACTCACTCCTCATGCCATGCCGCATGCCTGGCATGACAAAGCTCATATTTCACGAAATCGCACGTCTGCACTCGACAACAACAACGCAGCGTGGAGTGTAATCTTCTCATTCTGCGAATCAAAGACCTTGAAATTTTTTGCAATACACTTGGGATTTAAAGCATTCTCTCGGCTAGCTATCCTATTCCATGCTAACTTAATCGTACCGAACATACAATGCTCTTATAGAGCCTTAGTTACATAATGCCAAAAGCTAAGATTCTGAGATTATTGCTATTCCTTAATCAAGTAGCGCGTCATTCGCTAAATTGGACTTAGACTATTGTTGAATTATCTCAACGAACACCCGATTCAATCTTTTAGACTTATTTCATGCATCCTTCAACTTGCTTTTAGTATGATCCACTTCAGTCACTCTTTAGTATTTAACAATGATCCAACTCACCGCACGACTCACGTAACTAATGACTGACTAAAAAGAATATATAAAGGCTTGCGACCTATTCAGCTAATGCAACCAAGTAAAGAATTGCAAAATTAAGATGCTAAAATTAGTTTTAGGTACAGACTAATCCAGTGAGAAGAGAATTACTAGCTAATTGCTATGCATCTAAGCTATGGTAATCAGCCAGCAGCACTCGAGCTTGTGGTCACCGCAATTGAGATTGCGCTGTCATAGCAGACATAACCGACTGACTCACTATCGTCGTAGCATTTACTTCATCTGGCCAGGAGAATGGCACCCACAACAAACCGCAAACGTGATTAGTTGGACCTTGCTTTCGCCGTCTTACATAGTCTAATTTAACGTACCTAAACGAGTTTAGCCTAAAAAGCCTAACATTCCAGCCTTCAGGCCAACATCTAAATCTAGCTTGTCTAAACTTTGTAGACTTAACTTTCTCTCTCAATAATTATTGTCACTTGCCAGCCATTTGCTCCAGTGACATCGGGTGTTCAAGAAAGCTTCCCCTTCGAGTTTAACTTTAATTGAAGTTTATTTCCGTAAGTTAATTAATGTACAGAGCGAGAAATGTATGCGTATTAACTCTACAGCAGCAAAAAGCAACTCCAACTCCTTTCTCCTTACTTGACTTGGCTTGGCTCACAAATCAGATCAAGAAACGCAAGAATTACGAAATTAATTCAAGCCATCGGCCAATCAAACAAGGAACAAAGCGTTTCGGGCTCGAGAAAAGCTCGCGCACCGTTTCACAAACCCTCACCACAACATCAAATACGCACGTCGCATGCACGCAACATGTAGACGTTCGCATCTCATTGTCTCACTCAAGTTCGGGTCGAGCCTCCGAAGCCTTGAGTGTTATGAGCAGTCGTGGACAATTATAGTAATCATGTAACCAAAAAAGTAACCAGTGAAGTAAAATACTTATAACGCCAACGGACAGCGGATTTCGAGACAAGCTTATTTTCAGTGTTACGTGCTTTGTATCAAATAGAATTTGGAACATTAAAAAGGCAAGAATAAAGAACTGGATGGTGTAAACTGCGTAAACTTTAACGAACGGTCGTGGCGTCTAATTTTCAGTCTAATTGTTCAAAGCGTTACTGCTCACACTGCGAGCTCGTGGACGAGAAATGTGTTGATGGTGAACTACAAGTCTGGTTGGATTGAACCTATTGAATTTGTCCGTGCGATATGCTAAGGGATAGATGAGGTTGTATAAATCTTGGACGGGCGATGGTTGATCCATCGTGTTCAAGCGGGCCTCCAATCTTGTGGAGCACGCCCATGCCTGTGTCAATCGTCGTGCGAGTTCCCTGTCATTGTCTGCGGCGTCGGTTTGTCCTCCTAAAGTGTTGGGTAGCTGGTTGATGGGAGAGGAGGAAGACGCCGTGCTCGTCGAGCTCGCTGCCGCCTTGTGTATTGCATTGGCAGCAGCTGCAGCCAATGCCATTCTATTGCTGATGGAGACTGGAACGGATGCTGAGGGTCGAGTAGACTTACTGATACGGTTCCAATTCCCAGCTGGACCGGCGGTGACGATCGTGGTGGTGGTGGTGCTGTATTTTGCTGCCCATTGGTTTATATTCGGTCTATTGACAATGATTGCCCTGGCGATTGTTGACCAATTTGTTCACTGGCCGAATTCTTTCTGTTCTTGCGTTTCTTCACAGAAGTGGTACTGCCAGTGCCAGCAATAGTAGTCTGGCGTGACTTTCCGTTAGAGCTGCAGCTCGGCCTTGCCCATCGGCTTCTTGTTTGGAAAACACAGCAATCATTGCTGCTGGATCGTAAACGTAGATTATATCTTCCAATTCAAGGGGTTTAAGGCTCTTTCTCCTTTTGCCTGATACCGCTGGCTGATTTGCTGGTGGGCGTCCTAATGTACCGGATCCACTCTCCATTCTATGTTGGACACCAGGCTGACGTAAATCCACCTACGATGACGGAGGTCCATTCAGACGCTGAGTCAAAGGAAGAGGTGGAGGAAGGTCTGCCGAAGGATGGAGGGATCGAGCAAGGACTGGTCTGGTGCATTCTGGTCATTGGCAGTTCTGAAGCTGAATCAATGGCCTGGCCCACCTTGGGCCGGGTCGGGTCGCTCGCAGAATGTCAATTTTCTTATTTTCTTCTCTGAACTCGCCTTGCTAGCCCCACCAGCCGACTTCGATCCGCCAGGGTCTGAGCAGGAAGAATCATGTCGTGCCCCCCGTGTTAGGATCGCAGGGCTTCTTCTTTTGAAGATGCTTGACCTAAGAAGGTCAAGCATCTTTTTTGGTGCGGGCGCTTGGTTGGTACCACGAAACGACCCTTGAACGGTCTGACCGCCACTAGTCAATGCACTGTTCTCCCACTACTGATGTTGTGCCATCGAATCGTTCATGCTTAATCAATTCTCTGACCAATTGAGGTTGGTCGAAGCGTGAGAATTCTCCGTTGGGTGATGTTGGTGCTTCACGACTGTTCTGTCCTTGTCCCGTTGTCGGATTCTGTTTTCCATTTTCTTCGCTAACATCCTCCATCCCTGCCGCTGCGGGGAGTGAGATAGTGGGAAATTCATGGAGAAGTAGCTCTAGCTCCTCCACGTCTGCGTTAGGCCCAGAATTTCTACTCGATATGGGTGAGATTGAAATAGAGTTAATATTTATAGCGTCGCCTTGTGGATGATTCACAGATCCGACTCGCACGGCTGAATGTGCCTGGTCTTCACCGTTTTGATTCTGTTCGTTCTGTTGTATTGTTATTACTTGCAGCGACGCTGGATGTATGATTTTCCTGATCTTGTGTGCATTTCTAAAGAGTAGAATGATGCAATGAAGTGCGCAAGATGTAGCTGATTAGCCAGCATGCCAGAGCATAAGTAAAATGAATTACGTTTCACATTCGTTGGTCACCTTGGGGTTGAAAGACGTCAAAACACCGGTGGCAAAACTGTTCACCTGGTCGTAGCATGACAATTGCAGCGTCGGGCTGAGGTGACTGGGCCGGAAAAATCTCAATCGTATGCCTAAATGAAAAGATGGACACATTGTGATTCGTGATGCATAGATGTATTTTATGGAACTGGTCGATGGTGCCAATTTTGGTCCTTTTTTTACACCTTTTGATGATAGATTTAGAAATTCTTTAAGATTTTCGACATGAATGCAGTGAAATAACGTCTTAAGCGAAGAATGCAATGGCAATGCGAAGGAAAACGCGTTTCATTTTGTCTGAACTTATCAAGCGACAGATTAGCAGCAAGCAAAAAAGAAGTAAATAAAATGATAAAGTTTCCTACTCTGCGTATATGATACGCACAAGAAGATCTTTGTTGTCGTCTTGGGGGTTGTTGTTCTTAATTGAAAGTTTTGTGGCAAATAAACAAAATGTTCATAATTGTTTCAACGGTCACACCCTTACTTTGGTCATAAGAGTTCTTTCTTCACGTTTTACTCGTTTCACGCTTTGATGACGAGTGAGAGAGGAATCAAGATGGAAGACTTCGTAGAACGCCGTGGGGCATGAAATACCGTCGCACTGCAAATGCTAAAGAGCACCACAACGCTATACAAATTCAGTACGTACATACGTGAACACAGCACTATGCATTATGCATGAAAATGAATGGTGTACCGTAAAAGCAGAGGCTAGAGGGTTCTTTTCTTGCTGCCTGGTCTGACCAACAAAGCACGCTGCCACCACCCCGTTCTTTGTTAACTGTGACTAGAAATATACCGCAAGCAACACAGTGCGACAACGATAACTTCGTCGTCCAGTCAGTTATTGTGGTGACATTTCTTAAGCCACTCCTTGCAAATTTATAATAGTCCAACTCGACATACGCATTCTTTACATCATGCTACTTATGCAAGAACGCATTTTTGCACAATTAAACGGCTCTTAAGTTGAGCGGTTTGCTTTTTGATGTGCCTTTGTTTTCACGATTTGAGATTTTTTGAATTTCGTTCAAACGGTCCAAATAACGTACAGAAGAACATGGAGGAGCAAAATACTATCAGTAAACTTCAATTCCGAAGAACAATTGACGAGATCTTTATTGCGGACCTTGTGATGGAAGAAGCGGAGGAAGACGAATTAATTGAAGAGTATTTGGACAACTGCCTCTTGGACGAAAGTGTCAGATACTTCTACAGATCCAGTGTGCCAAAGAATTACAACTTCGTAGGCGACATGTTGCCTAATATTGACGAGAATCGTTTCCGGAGCCTGGTACGAATGAGCAGAACAGCATTTTGGAAATTATACACGCTGGTCAAAGATCTCGGAAGTTTGCAAGACCGTCGTCAAATACCGACTTCTGTGCAATTACTCGTTGCACTGAGCAGGTACCATCCACAGATATTTTGGTAGACATGAACCAAGTGTGACGACTGTAAAATTGCAGATTTGGCATGAATGGAAATGGAGCATCGTACATACAATTAGCGAAGGATTTTGGAATCAGTGACGGTGGAACAATTAACAAAATCACCAAAAGGATTATAGCAGCTTTGCTGGCACTTGAAGGAAGCTGGATAAAATGGCCAAATGCAGCTAGACGAGAGGAGATCAGCAGTTCAATGGCACACGAGAAGCTTCCATATTGCATCGGGTACGTTGATAGAGTTTAGATTGGATTGTACGAGGCACCTCAAGACGATCCCATTTCCTACTTCAATAGAAAAGGATTTTATTCACTAAACTTAATGCTCGTCTGCGACCCCGATAAGAACATCATTTCATATCACGTCGGACAGCCAGGTAATCTCACTTTGATTCAACCACATCATAATAATGTAATAATGAAACTGTTCAATTTTGTTTAGGCAAGGTGCATGACGCCAAAGTGTTCTCAATTACTGACCTCAGCAAGAATCTGGACCGCTACTTCTCTGAACATGAATACCTCATTGGAGACTCGGCATACAAACTAACTCAGAATATGATAACTCCGTACAGAAAATTGCAGCAACGAGATCAGCGCCATGAAAGATTTAATTATCACAGCTCGTGTCGCCGAGTGGCGATTGAACACGTTAATGGGGTCCTCAAGAATCGATTTGCTAGCTTAAAGGGACTTAGGATGAAAGTCAACCGTAGACAAGGCCATAAATTCGCTTGTGAGTGGGTTGTGGCTTGTCTGGTTTCGCATAATCTTTTGCATCGATTTGATCCGTGGACATCAGATACTGATTACACCGACGAGGAGAACCAGCAAACTGAAGAAGGCGAACAATCCGTTCAAGATGATGAATGTGCAAGACAGAAACGAGATACATTAATGGTTCACATCAATAGTGTTTAATCAGTCAAGGAAAAAACAATTGAATAATTTTCACGTTAAACCGAATCGGACTCAAGTCTTTTCAGCTGTATCTCCTTCTCCATGTTTACTTTAGCAATTTCCAAATCGTAAATGTACTTGGCCTTTTGTTTTTCAATCTCCAGCTGCATTTCTCGCTCCTTAACCTTCGCTTCTTGCTCGGCATTCCATTTCTCCTTCTCCTAATTCAGTTTATCTTCTTCAATTTTCATCCTGTATTGTTCACGAGCAATTAAGAAGTCGGTTATGGTCGAGGTCTTTTGCTTTAGGCCTTTGGATTTCGCCAAAATGGCAGATTCAAACTTAGTAGCTGAGTGGGCCATTGAGCTTTTAGCGGTGTTTAAGTCCAATCTGGAAATGTTCATGAATTTCATGTCAAGCGTCAATTTAAATATATGAATAAAACTTACATAGCTTCCTCATCATCTTCTGGGTTGATAATCCCACGCGTAGTTAAGATTTCGAGTTCATTTTCCCCTGCGATTTCTGCATCTCTGCCCGTTTCTATATTCGGTGTCACAACCTCACCTGCGTCGCGCTGATACGATGTATTGACCGCCTGGCTCGTTCCCCAAACCGTGGCCAGCTGGTAGTAACAATGGAACTTTGAACTCACGATATCTATAATGAAGTTAATATTAGAGATCGAAGTTCTATTACAGTTATGTCGCTTTATACCTGCAAATCCGGCCGGATTGTCGGTTTGAACCCCCTGGCCAGTCTCGTTGATCCAGCGGTGAGTCTCCTCATACTTCCGTTTCATGGTCATGTATTTGTTTTGGATTTGTCTGTCGTCACAATTTGTTATCTTTATGGCCGAGATCATCTTCCGTAGGTATTGTATGAGAGTTTCCTTGGCCTGAAGCGAAGATGAGGATCATTAGATCAGATTTTGATGTTAATTTTGAGTTTTGTTCGATTTGCAATCACAAATTTAAGTTACCTGATTTTTGCCGAGGTATGGGTGCTCACTGATATACTCCGCCATCGCAAACTCTTCAGTTTTTGACCAAATTCGTATGGCTAATCTTTTAACCTTCTTTGATAAACCAAGATCTTCGCCAATGGGTCGTTTTGAGCTCATAATGGGTTGATTTAAACTGGTTTAATTAATAATTTCCAACTATGGCAAATTCATGAATTTTGGGATACTTTTATTCTTTGAAGCACGGACTGTGCACGAACTCAAAAGTTAAATCATAAGCAATAAAAGTGAAGTTGTGTTGTATTTTGCAAAAAACGCTTTTATTGCTTTCATTTTGCCCCGCATTATGCAAATGAAGCATAATGCATTCTCACAAAATGCATAGAATGCAAAGAATGCGTAAGTCGAGTTGGACTAATGAGTACAACGAGAAATGCATGAAAACTACAGGAAATTTATTAAGACCATGATGGGACGATGTTCAAAAGTATACTTTACTTAGTACGTAATGCTAAATGTTGTCGGGTACATCAACAATAAATTCGCGGGTCCATGAATCACCAAGCCTCACACTCTGTTGTAGATAATCAACAGCGATCAGGATGACAAAGGCATGGCATGATGAGTACAAACGCCCCTTATCAGTTTTCAGTCTCCCACAGAAAGAGAAATGCTGACTTTGATTTTCCATTTTGTACGTCGTTCGCTGCTGAAAAAGTTGGAACGATTGGACACAGGCAAAAGGAAAAGGATTGGAAGAGTTGAACAACACGAATGGAAAGTACAATAGCAATCGCTTAAATAGCCTTGTAATTGACATGTTTGTAAATCTTATGATTTATTTTACGATTTTTCGCCAGAATGAGATTATTAAATGGCAAATGGCATAATGTAGCAAGAAGCAAGTAAACCAACACAGGAAGCAGAAGCATGCATCTTGTACAATACATCCGAGAAGGGCATGAAATTATGCATGCAATGCTAAGAGCAAATTCGAAGGAATTTCGTCACGAGAATCGCTCATGTTTTCGTGGTTAATCCGTAGTTCATTATCTCGCTCCTTCCGCCGTAATTAGAGCGATTATGCGAATTAAACAGATTTGTGTAATTTCATGAACACATCGGACTGGACGAACCGAATCGGTCTTTTATTTTTGCCAGGCGCGGGACTCAGCAGCGTAATGCATAGCAGACAGGACTGGGAATCAGGAGACAAGAGACTTCACAGTAAGCAATTCCCAACTCGACTCAGATTACGAATGTATGAATATTCCAAATACATGCTTTAAGAAGGAGTCAAACCCTGTGCACCGCGCGTGCACAAGAAGCTTCGAGAACTTCTGCTGCACACGAGACACCTGCGTTCATTCGCTTGCGTCATGCGTTCTGAGTTTCTGTTCACCTTACTTTGTCTCTGTTTGTCAGCCTTAGTCATACCGCCTTGAAATTTCAGAAGTATGTCTTTGCATTCCAAAAGTCATACGAATAGGAAAACCAAGGCAAGACAAACATGTTTCAGGGTTTACGTTTCTCGTTGCTATTTCGGGTGCAGATTCCCTGATTTCAATTTTAATTCTGTAATTGGTTTTTCATGGACGGGTTTTTGAGGGTAGCACTATTGCGAATATCGTCATGAATACATTGATTACTGGTCCTTCTGTAAGATAAAGGAAGAGCACTGAATCTTATGAAATTCATGTCATAGGCACAGGCAGGTTCGTGTCATACTCATGATTCATGTCACATCGCATACTGCACACACTGGAAAGTATTCTATTAATTCTATTAAGTATGCCCTTTATTACGTTTACATTATCTTAGCAGCATCAAGCAAGCAACAAGCAACTTGTTGCTTGCAAGTTGTTCCAAGTTGTTATGCTTTCAGGGTACAAAACGTGATGAAAGAAAATATACGACTCGTAATTCCGTCATTGTGGCGAATTTTGATTCGAGATTCTAGAACAGCGGGCTGGAGCTTTGGCTCCCGTTCCACCTCCACAACAAAACACCAACACACAGAAGACTGGCATTTCCCTTTGCCTGCCATGCCGTCATCGTTTCTTTCGCTCGCTGCTGCCTTGTGCCTTGCCATTCATTCCATTTACACTTATGCTCGTTTGGCCCGTTTGCCAACATCAAGATTAAGAAATTAAACCTCTCGCCGTGCTGTGAAAGAATTTTAGCCGCTGCTGTGTTGCACTGTTGTGGACGCGGAAATGTAAGTATACCTTTGCAGGCAGAAATTTGAACTGACGGGCAGCAAATTTCAGCTCGTAAAGTGGACATTGCAATTACGGCAAGCTAATCACAACTTGTCAAGAAAGTCAAATCGCATCACTCAATTTTGCTTATAGAAACCTGTAGTCGGATTAGAAATCAACAAAACTCTAACTGTTGACGTTTGATATTTCGCAGCGTTCGCAGCGTTCTAGACGTCATTGGCTCCATCCGTTGACTTGACGCTCGTCGAACTTATCGTGACTGAAGCAGATCGCCCTTCACGTTTCACAGTGTTCGAGGTAAACAAATCTTCATACTTGATATACGGTCTGTTCTTTTCTTTTCTTATTGTCAAGTTCGCAGTTTGCGTTTAATTTGCTTCCTATGCAAAGTTTTGTTTATTTACGATCACGGCTAAGATACACTTTCCTTTTCTGTGCAGGAGAAACAGTGGACACCATGAAAATTAGGTCAACACTTGGAATTTGGCTTCTTATCATCGCAGCGTGTCATTGTACCCGCTACAACTTCGCTGGCTGGAGCCAGTCATGCAAAACGGGCATGGATGGCTCCATTGTTCATCCACACGACGAGTGCGAGGTCAACAAAGGAATGCTGTGCCAACGGTACGAGCAAGGAGAATATTGCGGATGTCAAATTAGGAGCCTTCTGACATATGATCGCACTTCGAAGGAATGCCGCCGACGAATGGGCGCCATTTGCTACCCACCATTTTCTCCACAAGAAGAACAAGTAATGCCCTTCAACGCCAAATGTCACGACAACGCCTACTGCGTCGAAATTAATCAGACGGCGCATGTAAGACTGGTCAGTGACGAGGATTCATCGTCCAAATATCGCTACGCGTGCCTCTGTAAGCCTAACTTTCACTACAAATTCGAGATGGAAGGCTTTGAAGGGTGCTTCAGCAAAAATAAAGCTCTCGTCTCCGTCCTACCCGACAAACTTCTCCTGCGCGTGGCTGCCTTTCTCCTCACTGCAAAGATTTACATTTAAACAATTATTTTCACTAGCCTTTGTACTGTTAGAAAGTTTCTTATTGCGGAATTGAGAATATTTATACTTTAAACAAATTTTCGATGCAAAGTAAATAAAATGCGTGCAATATTTTTCAAGTCGTTGCGTTTTTACTTGAATCGACGTCTGCAATTTTCCAGGACGAAATATTTCGTTGGCCAGATTGAATTTTCATAAAAGCATTGAAAGGGCGATGAATTGAATGACTTAAAACATCGCGAAGTGGAATCGATGAATCAAATTAGCCAAATTACACGCTAAAAAATGTAAAGCTCAAGGGAACTTTATTTTATTCAAAATAAGGCGTCG
This sequence comes from Mesaphorura yosii, assembly GCA_009869945.1. Classification (NCBI taxonomy): domain Eukaryota; kingdom Metazoa; phylum Arthropoda; class Collembola; order Poduromorpha; family Tullbergiidae; genus Mesaphorura; species Mesaphorura yosii. The sequence goes on from WIXG01000178.1 coordinate 59,050, forward strand.
CCACTCGTATACTTGCTATTGGATTCTATTCTTAACTTGAGTGTTGCATCCAGTTATCCATTGCACACTCGCAAATCGCAAGCCACCGTGCTATTCGCAATATTGCATCGCAGTCACAGCTAGCTGTCTCGCGCACAATGCTTTTTAGCTTAGCTTCTCATTTTCTCGTTAGTCGCACATTAATTGTGGATTCGAAACAACGTACTCGCATTCACAGAAGCGTGGCCTCGTTTCTTGTCGTCGCTCTGCTTCAGAATTCATTCCAGTATTTCCAATAATATCTCAATTTTCTTCATATTCTAATTAACTCTCACTTCAAAATTATCCCCTTTTTGCATTGAGCACTCTGACGTCGACGGAATTTGAGTCACGAAAACGAAAAGGCAACGAGCGAATTATAAATACACACACAGTGAAGCAATTATTCGCTTGCTACCATATTTCAGGTGCAATTTTACATTAATCCGTATTGTTTTCAATTTCGACAGGACATACACAAGGACAAAATTGCGATATAATTAATTCAGACGACCGTTCCTACAATTGTGCTCAGGAGCAAGGTACGAGCCAACGGCCTCATAATTCTCATTTCGACACCGACTGCTCGATGATTGCATTACTTGAACTCATAATCAGCTCTCAGATAATAACTTTTTATTGATTTGGCCGAGAAAGCCTTTCGAAATTCATTCAATATTTCCACTCTTCACGCTCATAATCATAACTCATAACTTGCGACTTGTCTACTACATCTGAGAATATCCAATTAATGAGAAATGCACGAGTACGCGCGACTCGTAAATGTGAAAGCTTCGGAGATAGGCAATGCAATGAAATGCATCGAAGGCTCATACAAAAACATGGAGACTAGTGTATGTATTAAAGGCGCAGAGAAAATAAGTTTCAGAAAAGTGTTATTTGGGCAGCAGCAGCGCTTAATTGAGGAAATCAGAACAATTTTGGATTCTGGATGGGCTACGCTAGATCTTAGATAAAACTAGACCCTTAGTTCTTGTTCAGTAGCAGACACAGGCAGGGGTTGGTGAAAATGTGATTGCGATGCGAAGATTGATGTACAGGCCGTGACAAGGACGCGCAGGGCGCAGGCCAAAAAAGAGCAGAGCAGTGCTTGAGGCCTGAGTTGAATTGAAACACAGCCAAGCATTGCTACACAAAGGATAGATATGCTTTTATTTTTTTTGTCGCGTCCTCCCCAGACTGCATGCACTGAGCAATGCAGTCTGGGGAAATGCGAAATGAGAAAACTGCACTGCTACTGCTCGGCACGGCAAAGCCGACTCTTCATCTTCGTTTGGGCGGTAACACCAAACAAGGAGATTGTTCACAATTTACTTGAACCTAATTGCAGTCAGGAACTTGAATATTTTGGGGCCTCCATCGCTCCAGAAGGTTTCTTGTTCCATTTACCATTTGAATTAAATCGTGGTGGTCAAAACTCGAAGAAGAGTCACAATTGTAAATTAATTCCTATTTATTTTGATATTGAAACCGACTGCTTGGAGACCGGATAATTTGCTGGACAAGATTTCTGCTCTGCCGATGAGTTGAGTGAGGTGCGTGGACACCGTTTGTAGATGAGAACCCTTGAAGGTAAAGTATTCGTTAATTAGCGAGTTGGTCACTAAATTTCAAATATGTAAATAATTTGAAATATGTCAACTTACAGTTGCCGAACGGGAATAAGAACTTCTTCAAAATACGACTGATACGCTTAATTAACCACTCTGGTCATGCAACGATCTAGAAGAAGCAACGCCAACGCTGAAATGAAGGCCGGTCGAGAGGCAAAGCAACCAAGTCCTCAGCCCTCTAAGCGAGAGCTACGCGGATCTGTGAATAATCGAAGGGCTGCACCTCCACCAGAACCACCGGGTTAGTATTTGCTTTAGTTGCCGTTTCTTGATTCAACAAGGATAGTTGTGTGTCTGTACTTAACGTATCTGATCATCCCATTTCCTTTTGGTTACAGTTTCTGAAAGTCGTGAAAGGGTAACTCGACGAGGCGCAAGGAAAGAAAATGATAAGGCGGTAAACAAACTGCTGGCGGACGCTGAGGTGAAGAAAAGTGAGCCGGTAGTTCAGAAAGAAGTGGACCCAGACAAATTGCCCTTTCGTGGCTTTGATTTGGAGAAGGAAAAACCTCTTCTGGATTTGATCGAGCGAAAATCTGCTGTCTTATTCGAACAAGTCAGAAAACTTGAAAATTTGAAGGTGATTGAAGCGGCTGCTGCAATCACAGCTATGAAGAAGAGTGGTGCAGTTACTCCGCCACCGGGATTCATTGAAGGTCCAGTTGAATCCGCTCCCAAGATACAGGTTGTTCGTGTTTGTGGTCAAGACGAAACTTTTCAAGACATTGTGGCAAATCTGCAAAAGCCATTCGGAGCCGGTAAGTGCATGTTTCAATATTTTAATAGAAGCAGGCAAGTAGCCATGCCAATCAATGACTTCTTATATTGGAAATCACAGGTTGGACACGGGAGCTCGTCTACAAATCCGTGAGCGACACAAAACCAGAAGTTGTCCAGTATTTGTCACCGGACGGAACTGAACTGAAATCTCTACAAGAGATCAAAGAATACAGTAAGGCAATTCTTTGTGACTAATGGCTTTCGCACTGTTGCCTTTCATTGCACAGTTAGCTAACTTATTTTGTGGTGTAATAGTGGAAAATATTTACGGAGTTTCCGACTCTTCCGGTGGTCTGACAGCAAGTGGTCACTTCTCTTTTCACAAATCACCTATAACAAATATCGATACGGATTGCGGGGAACTTATGTTTGTCGGTAAGTTCATTTTACTTCCATACATCAGTGGTAATTCCTTCCACTGGTATTAAATGATCCCCTGGATTATTTGCTTGCTCAGTTGATTCAGCCGGAAAGAGGAGGCTTGTCAACGGTAGGCAGAAGAGATCACCAAGCAAACAACCTACGACTTCGACCGAGGTTTCAGTTCCACCTCAAGTTGTGAAAGAAGATGTGGGTGAGGCCGCTAAGCCAATCACAGCACCAGGAGCACCAGCACCACCGAAGCAGGAAAAAGAAGGGTACGTTTCAAGTTGGACATTAATAAACTGTGTTGCAGGCATGACTGGAGGATTTATAAATGTCTTTCGTACAGGCAAGTGAAACAGCCCTGCACTGGCAACGAAAAACCCAACAAAGGAGGGTCTCAGCCCCCTGCTAACGCACAACAGATGAAATCAAATGCAGCTGCAGCTCCTGGTGGAGTACGTCGACAGAGAGTGCAGAAATCCCCGATAGGGGCTCCAGGCATGAACCGTCAGTCTGAAGACGACGGAATGTTTACAATCTCCGCCATGCATCAGGCCAATCCAATGCTCGTTTCTGGGTAAGGAAATGCCAGCATGCACAGAATTATGCGCGTGTCCCCCAAAATATGCCCTACAAGTATGTCAACTCACGATTATTCAATTTTGTCAGGTTGGAAGAGCGCAGAGGACAAATGCAACGAGAACGAGAAATGCTTGAAGAGCAAAACCAATTTGGCAACAACATGGAGGACGACGAAATTCTGCCCTGTTCAATCCGTTGCCCTGGAATGACGGGCAAAGTTCCTACTCTGCAATGCAAGAGCTGCCTGTGCCTCTACCATGGCGCTTGTCTTGGCTTCCCGCCGAATGCAAAATTCTCCAACTTCATTTGCCCGGTATCATAGTCATTTTTAAGATCGTGGGTCGAATGCCCAAGCAGAATGTTGATGTTGTTATTGTGTGATCCAGAATTGCGATGCGAAGCAAAACGCTTTGCCTCTCAACAAGCCAAGCATGAGCCAGAAAGTACCCATTCAAATGCAGAGGCAACGACAAATGGCAAAGCCTGTAACTCAACCAGTGCCGAACCCAATGATGACTCGGCGCATTGGTCAAACGGTGATTTCTCCAGAATTTCAGCCGATTGGCAAGGGCGGCATGAGTATCAAGAGGATGGAGATCAAGCCACCAGAGCTGCCTGGTACCAGAAGCCGTATGGCTGGTCGTCCTTTGCGTGGCCAGCTACCACCCAAGAAGGGGATGTGGTCCGCAGCACAAATCCCAATTCCGCCTTTATCAGTTGGTGGCAAAAATGTGACCATAACTCCAATGGCAAAAATACCGAGAGGCCGTGCACCGCCACTCCCGACTCTGCACCCGATGCTGCCCAACAACAGTAACAGCTTGGCACCACCGCCAATTCGTCCTGGCCGGCCAGGCTTCGGAATGCCCAAGTTGGTCAGGCTTGGAGGCGCTCGTACTGTTGTGCCGCTGCCGGATTTGACCAGGAAGCGCGGGGCATCATCGGGGCCTCAACCACCAATCCCTAATAACACTCAACGAAGGTCACTCTCCCTGCCCCAGGAAAGAAGCCACATGACCAAACAGTGGGCGGCATCCGCTGGGCAGTTCCGTCGGTATCCTCAATCTATCGTCACGATTGGAAACAAGAGATTCATCGCCATGCCTCGCGGACAGACTGACAACAACAAGAACGAGCTGGACTCTGCTCCTGAGGCAGATTCTAAGGTCATGGACAATGGACATGAACTGGAAGAGAAACATCCAGGTGACTCCGACACCGAAGCTTTTGTCCTGGAAAAAATATTTCCCTATTTGTCAGTTCGGGATTTGCTCTCTGCCTCGCGTGTCAGTCAAAACTGGAACAAGGTTGCTTCAAATAAAGATCTGGTAAGACGTGAGAACACAATCTTAGCTTATAGCTTTGAGGAATGTAGTGCTTAGAAGTCGTCTTGAATTTAAAATTTCTAATTTTAAATAATTTATTTTAGTGGAAAACTGTGCGTATGAAGAACGCGCACATCTTTGACTACGATGGCTTCGCCACCTCACTAAGCCAACGTGAAACAGAAATCTTGGACTTGCGTAAAATGGCATTCGAGAACAAATTGAATTGGACTGCACTGGTGGAGAGCCTCACGAAGATCCCGTCTCTCAAGAAAGTTGTATTTGGCACAAGATCTTCGCCACCATCACTGATTGAGATGATAAATGAACGATGCCCGAACGTCGATGTTGTCGTGTAAATTTCTTAGCTATAGCTGGATTTTTATTAACAGATGCACTTTTTGCGTAACGACAGAATGTTAAAGTAAAATATTTCTGACCCGCACTGAGGTTGGAAGACATTTCATATTCCTTTTAAAGTTACGCGATTCAATTCTTTGCAAAAAGTGCATTTGTTACTAAAAATCCAGTTGTAGTATTTAGTATTCACATGGAACCGAAATAGTCTGCTTGTGGCACATTCTCGAATCCAGATAATTCAGCTAGATAATGTCCGATGCCTTAGATCTTGTTCTTTTCTATACAGATATGCTGTGTTATATTTTAGTTACCCTTTTAGCTTTGAATGAAGTGCATGTACGCGGTTTACTTTATTCTTTTAGTTTCGAGAATTATGTTGAGCTATATTCTCACTTTTCTTTACTATTCTCTTCGTTAATGTTAATTTAAGTTTTAATGCGGAATACAGAAACAATGGAAAGATAAGACTCATTAAGTCTGTAAATTTTAGGTCAAAAATTGCATGTAATTAAAACTAGCGCTAGACTCTTACAGACTTCGCTCTCCTCTTCTACTAATTATGTATTACAATAATCACATAGTGTATGTTTTATGCTGAAATATTTTAATATTTATAGAGAAATAAAACCATACAGATTTTATGTAAACCCGAAAATATTAGGACTGACAAGAAGGACTGTTTTCATTGATGTAATGGATGACTCGTAAACGTCGATTAATTGAAAAATTAAGTAAAACTGATCGCATTTCATTAGCTGATTGATCTCAATTTCAAGCGTGCTCGTCGTCGGTTCACATTTCCCAGATATCCATGCAGAGACGAGCAAGATACCGTTTCAAAAGTTGTTTTGATGTGTGAAGTTGCATATTTTTGACAGGTTTGGATTTCTTGGCCTTCGTTCAGGCAAAGTCGTCTGGCAAAATTTAATTGATAAGAATACGGTCACCCGGCGGTCAGAAGTCACAGTTAAATTAATTCCACCTATCAACCAATCCCCGAAAGCTTGAGTTAACGTTAGTTAATCGCTAATCGTACTTCTCTGGCTTCGTGGTCTGGTCGGCGTATCCTTAACTGCAGTTGCTCCTATTCAAAATTGTTATCAGTTTATCCTGTCGGCCAGTTTCTACGATATCAAAACAGAAATGTCCGAGTCCATGGATACTCTTCAAATGGGAGATTCTTCAAGCGCGCAAAAAGGTGATTTTACGACCTCCACCGCAGATGACCTTCTCGCTGGCGACAAAGTGGCTAAAGCCGATCCGACGCCTTTGATAATCAAATGGCTCGGGAAAGAAATTCCTATCGTCGATGTTGCAGATTTCAAAACAGTCGGTGATCTTAAAGAGCACATTCATGAGAAAACTGGAGTTCAAGTCGCAAGGCAGAAGTTGCTAAATCTCCAATTTAAAGGCGAGTAAAATAAATTGACATATTTATTAGCTAGCGTAAAACGGAACGAAACTTGTTAGTAACCGTGAAATTCTTTATTAGGGAAACCTGCCGCTGATTCCACACCTATTGCTGATTTGAAGCTGAAGCCTGGATTCAAGATTATGATGATGGGGTCTCTGGAAAAAGACATTGAGAAGGTTGATATTCCACCTGAGGACAGACCAGAAATCGTCAACGATCTGGACTTTAACACATCCGACAAAATTACTCTTGTGGAAAGCAATGATGTGTACCTGGGCAAAATCAGCAAACGCGTCCAAGAGTACGAAGCGAAGCAACTAAACCCACTTCGTCCAGACAAGAAGCTTCTTGTTCTGGATATCGACTACACTTTGTTCGATCACCGATCCCCAGCTGAAACTGGAGCCGAACTCATGAGACCTGGGCTGCACGAATTCTTACGTGATGCCTATCGGGTAAGCCAATGCAATTATGAACAACTCTCAATCAAAATGAGTATTAACTCTTCTCCTTTCAATTTGCAGGATTACGATATCGGTAAGGAATTAAGGGACAGCAGGGAGTTAGTTTACTTTTATCCCTAAAGCAATAACAGTTTAAAGTTTAAAACTGACAGGTGACGTATTTTTTCAGCGATCTGGTCTGCGACTAGCATGAAGTGGATTGAAGAAAAAATGAAACTGCTGCACGTTTCTACGCATCCTGACTACAAAATTGCGTTTTACATGGACTACCTCGCGATGATAACCGTGCACACTGAACGATACGGTATTGTTGAGGTAGGAACCACTTATGGGTAATCCATTCGTATGGGTACGACCTTAGGAATTATTAACGATTGCAGGTTAAACCTCTTGGCGTCATATGGGGCAAATATCCTCAATTTTCGTCTAAGAACACAATAATGTTGGACGATCTCCGCAGGAACTTCCTGATGAACCCTCAAAGCGGTCTCAGAATACGACCTTTCCGGCAAGCCCACCTTAACAGAGACAAGGATCGGGAATTGAGCCTCATCGGAACCTACTTGCAACGAATCGCCCGCTTAGATGATTTCACTACACTTGATCATCAGAATTGGGAGTCTTATGAACGAAAAGAACGTAGGCATGGTCACGGTTCCCGGAAACGTCGACCTCGAGATGAATAGCCGACTTTCCTCTTCCCGCATCAGCATGGCAGACCATCGACAGCGACAAACGAAAGTGCTTTACTAAAATTAAATGCCCGTCTTGTCGTACTAAATTAAATTATGTCGCGTGTTTATTAAAGCTGCTCATGTATGATGTATGATATTCAAAATTGTACCGTCAATTATATAATTTGAATAAAGTATATTTGTATTGAGGAAAATAAGCTAAAGAACTGTTTAACTCATAATGCTGTACTGCTGTCGATTGGGCAGGAAGTTCATTCATTGTAGGTATAGTTGTACTGATCTCCAAATTTATCCCTGTATTTTTTGTGATCAACTTCGTCCAAAGCTCGGGCAACACGTTTTACGGCATTTCTAAAATAAACAGCACATTCAATTAGCGCTTTAAAAGAAGGTGGGCAGATTTTATGTTTTCTGAAGCTCAAACTCAAATACCTGCTGAGTACTTTCCTCTCCAATCGAGCCCTAGACGTTTTTCTCTCTTTGTCAATATCAGTCAGCTCGGGATACTGCTCAGAGAATGTTTTCTTCTTTCTGCCCTTCTTGGGAGGCTTCACTGTCAGATCAATTCCTATTTGAGCCTGAACAAGAATATAACAAAATAATAAAATAGTAATAGTATCAACTGTTTGGGTTAATACACATTGATTGTTCCACCTCGTTTCTCTCACCTGCAGGTCTTTCAGGAACGCTGGATCCTGCCATTCTGGAGGCTTGTCTTTCTCTTCTTGTGCCTTTCGTTCAGCTTCCTTGACAATGTCCTCGGCATTTGTGGGATTCCCAAACTCATCACGTGCAATTATACTCCCATGAAATGGACACTGATGCAAAAAAATTGACTTACTTAGAATTGTCACCAATCGGTTGACACTTGACATTTCCTTACGTTGACTCTGTCCCTTCTTGGACAGAGGGTTCCAGTTGACAGCGGAGCTCGACAAGCCCATTTCACTGGCTCAAATGCACCCGTGAACTCAATCGTTCGGGTTCTGAGTGCCGCAACTCCTTCAGCAGCTTCGATAACCTCACCTTCTCGGTCACTGGGCTGCCAGAATCGGTGTGAATCAGATTCAACTCTGAAATAGAGAGAAAATTTTGCAAACTAAGCTAACTATAGCACGAAGCCAATTATGCGAATTGGGCAACTAACAGCTCAACCGATGGCGCAGTCAGTTTTTCGTCTTCCCAATGGTACAAGTCTATATCATAAGGCAACTTTGGTGCTTTTTGCAAAAGTTTTTCTTTACGACTCAACTCCCCGGGACTGCAAACTTCACTTTTGATTCTGGCATCAGAAGATGTACCCGGTTTTTGATTGTTGTCATGGATTTGGTCTACTGTAGATTCCTTTAAGCTTCGTATTCTGGCACCCAATGTTGTAGGATCCTAATTTGCCGAGAAATGAACGCGGGTATATTAGTTGCACAAATAGTACATTGTCACCGATTCAAGAAATCTTCCATACATTGGGATCGTTATCAACTGGGCCCCATAATGACCAGGAAGAAGTTTCAGGTATTCTTTTACTGGCAGCTACACTAGCACCGTAAGTTCGCGAGGTTGAGGGCACGGGAGACAGTGGTCGGACCGGTGGAGGTTTAACGAATTCTTCATAGCCATCCTTCTCTGGTACATCTTCAAAGTCTGAGTCGTTCGTATCTGAGAAAGAGAAACCCACGTAAACGGTTGTGATCAGTACACGGAAAACTTTGGACTTTAAATAACGTTCCTTGAATAATTTACCACTGTCACTGTCGTCTCCATTTTTCTCCAACCCTGAGTTAATGCTCAATTTATCATATCGATTTATTTCCTGTTCTACAATTTGCTTCAGGTCTACTATTCGTTTGAAGAGATCCAAATTGTCTAAAAATTGGCAAATAGTCAACAGATTTTTCACAATTGTCAAAATAATTAGCGACTAGGAATTTTGTAGAAATTTGCCTTACCTGCTTCTGTCACAACCTTCAGCCATGTTCTAATCTTCTTAATAAATCGGTTCTTAAGTACATGATACAACTCCTTCAAGGTATCAAAAATGACTTGATTGTCTTCACTACGGGTCACAGTACTCATCGAACTATTGGGCACAGTGACAGTAATTGTGGACCATCCGAATCCCAAACCATGCTCACGCAGATTGATCGACTCATCATCACTGCCGCCGTTGTCAGTCTTGTTCTCGTCCGGAACAGCTTTCTTTGTGTCTGACGCTTCAAATAAATCATGGGGTTTCGGAATGAGTAGCTCGAAGCAATTGCCCATTTCGGCAACGACCTTGGAAATTTCTTCTGCATGGTCATTCACTTCAGCCTTCAATACCTTCAGTTTGGATTCGATGATTTTCCTCTGTCTCTCTTCTTTCTGTCGTGCAGATGCAACTTCGGCATTGGTTCTCTTCAGAACATCGTCAAAATCGATCTAAAACCAGCAGACCAATACAAGCACAATACGTTATTTTATTAACCTTCTCTTTTAGGGAAACTGAACTCGATAAAGTCACCTTAAGCTTTTTCTTCAAATTTACGAAAGTTGTATGAAGTTGTCGGTAGTCTTTCCCAAACTCTTTATCCCAAGCCTGAATCAGCTGTAACGTTTTCCGTTTTAATTTTCTCGCCACTGAATAAGGTTTCGGCAGCTGTCTATCAAAATTCGTCTCCAGAGTAAGCTCCAGAAAAATTTCCATGTCGTCGAGCAGGAGTTCACGATAAGGTTTGGACCGTCTGTATAATTAAAAATAATGCAATGATTTCGTGAAATACTTCGGATTCCCAGACACAAATACTTACGATAGTAATACAGTAATACTTTCGACTTACCTGAATAGTTGTTCAATCACCAGAAGGGTTCCGAAACGAATTTCCGAGTGATCCCTTTCCAACTGCTGCATGACTTTCTGGTGACATACTTTTAAATATTCCTCAGAGCCACTAAAGAGTACAAGTACAGTGTCAAAATTTATATACTTTCGCCAAAGCTAAATTGCCAAAGATCTGCTCACCCAGCCTGGATCAGGAACTCCTTCAGTAATTTCGGATCCAAAATATCTTTCCCAGTTGTTGATAATTTCTCCAGGAGCTCGCTCATGGACTGACAGATCTTGACTTCCAGCATCTTGGAAACCAAACCGTGGCGAAGTGGCACGAAGGTCCCTTAGACACTGAACAGGAAATCACTGGATGAAATCTACAACTAGATGGACATGAAATCGTTTTACCAAACAGATGAAGTTGAGTACTGTGAAGATTTGAATTTGTCTTCGCGCGCTTGCCCAATGCTCAGAACGATTTGTTGCATGATTCGAATTTCAGAATGTTGGGCTTGATTCCTTTTCAGCCAAAAACAAAGGACATTTGAGGTGACAAGATAAAACAAAATCAAATTAGACTGTGAATGACTACCAAATTAATGAAGTTCAGAGCCATGCTAAATCTACTAAGTTCTAAGTCAAGGAACAAAGTAACGACCAGAATAGGCCTTTTATTTTCATTCTGAGGAGGCATTAAGAAAACGACAATGGGCGTACTGATGATAATAAGCTTCGCATTGTTTGCACAAACTGTCCACTGCTGCTCTCTAAAACTGCCTTTCCCTCGTCAGATACTATTTGATTCGTCAGGAGCTGGAGAAGGTCTGCGTGATACTGAAAAGAAACATGATGAATCAAATAATCAAGAAGTGGAAAGCAGGAGCGAAGACGCAGGTCTTTGCATTTTGATTTCGACTCACTTGATAATTCTCGACCGGTTCTTCGGAGTATGTTGGACTCACTTCCGTGCAATCAATCAGCGTAGCACTGCGAGGCGTATTAAGGACCATTTGATAGTTACCCTACAATAATTATAGCCCTGCCTTAAGATTCAGTTCAACCTCAGATAACAATGAAGTCATCGACTTACCGGTGTGCTCGTTCCTAATCTCTCTCGCATTTGGTAAATCATTTTCTCCCGACCAGCAAGCAAATTCCATCTACTCCAGTGAAAGTTGAAGGCTGTAGATCCCAAGGCCATGCATCTGGACATTGATTTGTTCAAAAAGCTTAGTTTTTCAAACTAACTGATATTAATGTGCTAATTTAGTGAGCAAACTTACTGGTACAAATGATCCTCTGTTTTTGTTTCTTTAATTAACACGCCATCAACGTACGCGTAGGAGTCAAAATCGGGAAAAACGTCCAATCCACGAGACCGCAGAGCCTGTGGCGACAACGAACTTGATATCTGCCCGCTTGGTTTTTCAGCAACAAAATTGTGCTGATAAAAATATATAACGTACTTTTATTAGCTGCCGAGGCTTCATGTACTGGTTCACTATCGTCCTTTCCACCTCGTCGCTATTTCCAACATTTTGAAGCGAACTGACACAAACCAAATCATTCTGTAAAATTGGACAACGAATTAAAAATACAAACTTAACAATTTATCTGATGAAAAGTCGACAATATTTTTCCATCAACTCACTTTTACGGTGAATTCTACCACAGCCATGGCTGCTAACAGGTTAAACGTGGCACAATTTGGCCCACTCGGCTTAATTTCCCAGGATTGGTAAGGGAGATTCGACCATCTGTTGTGTGCAAGTCCAATGATTCCAAATCTTACGGTGCGAAAGCTAAGTTGAAGGGAATATTCGCTAAATCGAACATCGTAGAACCCATCCGTAGACCAAATTCGGTGCTCGTTCACCCACCGCACTGGGGTTGGAGGGTCGAACCAAAGTGCAATCTTTGGAACTCTGTGAGAATTGGATGAGAATCAAATATTTAGTTGCAATTGGAAATCTTCACCGCTAGCTATCGAGTTTGCATTACTTTATTTCAAGCAGAACCAATTTTTGCAGCTCTTCTTCCTGTCGTTTGGCATCTCGTTCCATTTCCTCGGGTGTTTTCCTGATCGAGCTGTCGGTCGACGGAGGCGGGATGTAGTCGGCACTAAATTCTATTTCCTTCAAACTCTGCTCTGCTTCAACTGTGAATTGACCAAAACAAGCATTGCAATCGATATTTTCTCCAACCGCGCAGAAGAAACAAAATCTTAAGTTCTAAAATTGCTAGCCTACGTGCTTTAAATTTTAAGCATGTGTGAAGTGAATACTGAAGCATAGAGCACTGTTAATGCAAAGAGGACAAGCACGTAATGACGAGTTTTGCGTATGACAAGTAAAAATGGAAGGCTCTGAGATTTCTGACCGCCGGTTTAATAAAAAACATTTACTTTGACAATTCCATTTCATGCGGAAGGAACTCTTGAGCTTGTAAGTAGCTCGCTAGAGCCTTTGAAATATTAACTTTGTACAAATAAATACTCAAAGTCCAAGGAGGCTAGTAGCTCAAATGAAAATCATACCAATTGACATGCAGCATGCAATTCTGGACTCAGTTTGGTTATTGGGACAGTCGCAAGTCGAAGTCGCTGCTTACTGAATTCGGAAATAGAAAACGTCTCCCGTCTAAGCGAACGCAAAAAGTTACTCCGAAAATTGTGCAATAAATCAATGCTACGCCACAATCGGCAGTCGGAAAAGGAAGAATCGCCATTAGAATCAAAGGAACGAAAGAAATAAATATTTTACGTTGGACACCGTGTATTTGTACTGCGAAAGGAGGAAACATTTTTCATACATGAAACATGACTTTATACTCTGTTATGGATTGGTCAAACAAGGTTCAAAGCAGCGCAAGGACATTGGATGAACTTTACAACTATTTAAACAGGAAAGTGGAGCCGAGTAATAGAGTCACAGTGACTTTGGGTATACTGAACATCTCTTTTAACTTACGCGCAGTTCATTTCCACTTAGCTACGCGTTCCAACTTTCAAAACTAGAAATGAGGAAGGAGAAAGTCTTTTTTCGATTTCAAACTGACTTTGATGAAGAGTCCAGGCATTTCTTCCTCTTGATACGGGCTGTGGTGGAATTTCAAACAACTTGAAGTTGTATACGCCGGCGAGGATCACATAGTTTCTCAAGTTCAGCTCGTTCAGATGGACAAGGCGTGGTAGAAAGTTTGCCTTCTCGCTTCTCTCCCTCTCTTTGGCCACTGCAATCCATCCGTGAAGGTAGAATCGACATGAAATGTTATAAATTGGCATGATTTAATAGTGGCAGGAAAACAAGGTTTCTCTTTTACTCATACTACTTTATTGCACTCTTTAACTCAGTTATTTATTGTGGCAGAGAGAACGCGGTACAGATTCTTCAACCCAGCAGGCTTCGTTAAATTCTACGCTGGTTTAATGCCTTCAAAAGTGCATCGACGTTTTCTTTGCCAAGAATGAAATGTTCCAGTATTAAATTCAATTGACTTACATTCCGCTTCAGTTTTTGGTCGAGCTTCCTGAATGACAACCGGCTTGGCTTTTGACTTCTTGCCTTTCTGAAATAGATAATTACAGGTGTTAAACGACTGCCCTTGATAAAGGTGACTTATTCTAGAGTTTGGAGATGCGATTGGGTGACTGGGTATACCTTTGATGAAGTGGCGGTCGTCGGCGTGGACTTTGGGGCTGACCGCTCCTTTACATTTGTTTCTTCTTCGCTCTTCGATACTTTTGACTCCACTTCTTGCGCAACGTCCACGTCCGATGTGACTTTCGTGTCAACATTTTCCTGCAAAACAATGGTGATGACACAAGATTAAGGACTTGCAAATACCATAAAAACAGAGTGATTTGAAGAATTTTCTGAATCCATAGACCGATAGTCCAAAATTCTGACCTGCTCAATAAGATTTGAAAAGGAACACTAACAAAACAATTACAACCCTCTCACGTTAATTAAAGTTTAATTCTTTGCTTTGAAAAATTTTGACCTGACCAGAATTTGAAATTGGAAGAGACACACAGCACAAGATATGTGACGTTACTCTCTCTGCATTGCATTGCGGGTGAAGTGAAAATGTGGACCTCGACGTCGGACGTCCGAGGCGGAAGCACGGAAGTCGGAGGTGAAAATACGGATGTTTGCGAAGTCGAGGTCTGAATTCTTGGCCCGACTTCTTAACCTCGGATGTTCAACTTATCATACACAATAATATAGAACCAAATGCACCCACTATTTCAAATCAATCAATTCTATTCTATTTTATTCTATTTCAATTTCAGCTCCTCCTTCGAGTTTTTCAGTCCTCCAGAATGTGGTCCTTTGATAAATGGGCGTACACCAGGTACCACTTGAATTAAAGTACGAACCTCTGAACCGTCAAATATATGCTCTTCGTCCAATCGGCAGGCCAGCCCAGCGAAGATGAACAGGAAGATACGAAGGACATCACTGGTAGCGAAGAAATTGGTGATCGGAATAACAGTCGTCAAAACAGCGGAGAAAGCACGACTGAAGACCAATGTGGGGGTGGTGAGGGTAACAACACTGAAGCGAACAGCGAAAGTGAAGCCGATCCGTAGTATTCACCCTGAGTGGCAAATCGAACGACAGAATGGTTCGATTCTCGACAATAAAAACAATTTATTAATTTAGACAATTTTTCCGTGTGCTTAATAATGTTAAAAATAGTGTTTGTTTGTGTGTGTTAATAATATAATGTATTATAATTGGAGTTACATTTATGGAATTTCACGTTTTGATCATTTGCCGAGATTTCAGACCTCGACTTCGCAAACATCCGTATTTTCACCTCCGACTTCCGTGCTTCCGCCTCGGACGTCCGACGTCGAGGTCCGTATTTTCACCTTACCCTTGCATTGTTGCTAGCTAGCCGCTCTAGACATAAGACTGCTTTGGTCTTTACCACGTTTGAAATCGATGTTAATTTCAATTAATTCAACCAGTTTGACTCAACGCGAAGAAATGCATGCAAATTCTTGTGCAGAAAACTGAGACGAATCAATTACATTAGCTATGTGTTGAAAAATTCGCGTCAGTATTTTTCACTACGCACGATTGAAGTGTAAAAGCTGACATGGGGTTTCGGGTTGTTGTGAAGAAGTTCAGCTCGCCATGTAGACTCGAGTCTTAGGTTTGGGCGTTGATGGTAACCTTTCGCTTATGGCGTAAGGCATTTAGTAAGCTCTAGTGTCAATTACAGAGGGTTGCCCATTCGTTTTGAGACGACTTCGAAACCGTTACCTGACTATGTGTATCGACGGTGTATCTGGTTTATGTTTTCCACGTGGTAGCCCTGATTCTTGACGACTGCCCTGAGCCTTCTTTTCCAACTTTTAAATGTATTAGTCACCAAATTTTGATCTATGTTGGCCCATTCGTCTTTTAAAATTTTCCACACTCCATTCAGCGATTTTGGTCGGCGACGAAAAAGTCTTCTTTTCAAATAACCGAATCCAAAAAAGTCTAATGGACTAACATCCGGAGATTTTACTGGAATGTCCCTGTTTTTTATAATGGTCACTCCCAACCTCGCTTTTAAATCAGTTGCGTATGCTTTAGTTTTTCGGGCGGTATGCGATGTGGCCTTGTCATGGTGCACCTTCACCTTGGACAGCTCCCCAGGGTACAGGCGCGGGAGATCTTCTTCTAATAATGGTTTCAGGACATCGTCGATGTAGTATTGCGCATTCACCTTTACTTTTTTTGGAACTCGGATTAGTCTTAGTGTCCCACGCCCTGTTATCGCACCAATCACCATAAATGTTTTAAAAAAATTCTCATGGTCAACCACCCAATCTTTCGGTACGTCCTGGCCTTCTCGCACATAACATATTTTTCTTTTACCAGCACAATTCGATAACCCAAACATAGCCTCGTCCAGCGTCACCACATATTCCCATTTGGAGCCGGACAAAAAGTTTTCGCATAGTTTTCTGCAGTTAGTCTTGCGGTTGGCTCGGTGATGCGGCAGTACTCGGTGAACTCGAGATTTTCGGCGTTTTTTTTTTACCCAGGGCCCTGATTATACGTTGCACTGTCTGTCTTGACACTTTTACTTCACGTGCAATCTCGATTTGGCTCGGTGGATTTTCACGGGAGGTCAGAATATCGACCCTTTTCACTATGGCCGGGGTGACAACTCGGGACTTGGGTTTTCGAAGCGGCGATGGATGACCAGCAGCTTTCGCCTGACGCTTTTTTCCAATGTTTTTAATAATTCTGCACACAGTGGCCTTCGAAATGATGATTTCCTTTTCCTTGCACTTGTCCACAATCACGCGAGCCCGGAAAGCGCTAAAACGATGCCCTCCACTTTGGGGTCAATTTTCTTCGGCATTTTGAAAAATATTTACAATAGCTGACATTTTTAGTAAAACGGACGTATTTCCTACACATATGCAAGTTTCTATTTGAAACTGGTGACTATTCGCATGGAACATCGAGAACAAAGTCGTCTCAAAACGAATGGGTAACCCTCTGTACAAATATTTGAAGGGGAGTCGGGCTTGCTCCGGCTACAAACCCCCACAATTAAAACTAAAGATAATTTTGCAAAGTTCTTTGCAGGGATTTGCCTCTCTGGCTTTCTCAGCCCGAAGGACTCGCTTTTAGACATCGTCCGTCCGAGGGATCATTAAACCAAACGATTTCGTCTGACTGCCTCACACTACGTCCATATTGCATTTACATTCGACTACTTTGCTGTACTGCAAATTTTATTTCTTCGAGATTGAAATTGAATCAGAAATATGCCAGATCTTAAACAGGAGAAATTTCGAGTTTCGCGTCCGACGGCCCGCTTTGCTTGAACTTTGATTTTGTATTGCGTCGATATTACACTGGTTCTGTTTTACTTCTTATTCGTTATTTATTTGCATGCTCTGCCATTGCAATGCTACTTCAGGGTGAACTTTCACTTTACAAAGCAGAAAGTTGTCGAGGCCAATGGGAACGAGAAAGAAAGAGGCCAAGTTGATTCAATTTTCCAAGAGATTACTTAACTCATCCTCTTTTGCCTATTGCCTTCTTGCATCGCATCGCATAAAAATAAAAATGGAGAGCACAGTAAAATAGCAATAGCTTAGTTTCAAATCAAAGTTAAAGTCTCCAATCTGCCTGTCTTTCTCGAATTGCACTGCACGGTAAATGGAAACAAGAAAAGTTTAAATGAAATGAAGGAAACGAGAAATAATTCAGACTGCATGTGAATATAATGGAGCGAAGTTTCACGACGTACAGAATGCGAATACCAACCGAAGCCAGTCAGAAGGTACAATCAGACGAGGCATAGCCGTGGCCACGATCAACCATCAAGCCTGAGACATCTGAAAGATTCGAAGCAGATAAATTCATCTCCTGCCTCCGATACTTAAGTTACTAGCAACCGAATGGAGCCTTTTATTTTCACTAAACTGATTTCTCTCGCTAATTTGATTTCATGACTGAATCTCCTTCACGTACAACGCTTGAAGAACGCACACGCACACAGCGCTAAGAAGATTCAGTGATGGTGATGGATTTGGGAGGAGAGCTTTAATTGACTTGACTTGTCCACGTTCTGCGAAATTGAATGTCAATGTGATCCCTGCAGCACAGATAATCTGATTATGGCATACTAATAACTAATAAGTTGATGTCATTAAGCTCCTCGTTCGTCTTTCAAAATTAATTGAATGTCAGATGTCAGCTACGCACGTGAATATGCGAAATACGCATCACGCATTGACTTCTGAATTAGCATTAATTTGCAATGAGCGAGAGAGCACATCAAAATGAAGGACAGCGTAATTGCATTGCCACTTGAGAGCAGAGATGAGATTTTTAGCTCGTTCTTTTATCGGGAAGTGCCCCATTAATTTAATTTGTGGTCATTCATTCACTTACCGCATCTGTCACTACGAGAGTCACCTCCGAACCTTGTCGCTCGTCATCTTCCTTTGGCTCACGCTCAGTGCCCACGGATTCTTTCTCTTTCTCTACAATGTCCATTTCGTCCACCGCTCCTGTGACACTGGACTTGGACTCATTTTCCGCCTGCTTGTCCTTCTCTTCTGACGGTGCAGGTTTGGGCTGGGACTTGTCGCAATTCGCTGATAATCGACCGCGGCCTTGCACCTTCTCATTTTCCTGCATTAGAATTTTGGGGTTGTGGCCGGGCCCTGATTTCCCATGCGATACATCTTTCTGGGATTCCTGCAATTATCAAATGTTTCAATTTACTTGTTAGAAAATAGAAAATTATGGAAAGATGCTTGCACTTCGATTTTCGCTTCTTGATAAAACGATTATTACGGGTCGTTATATTTTTGTATCATATTTTCACAAAACAAACGCAAATTCACTGAAAATGTCTTTGTAGACCAGATGATGTACAGATGATGTACTGATGTGATGATGTTTAAATTCATTTTAGTTTGAGGAGGCCAAATTGTTGAATTCTACTGCAAATCTTTAGGCTTGCCTACTGCACGTTAGCCTCACCTGTTAGTTGAAGAAAGAAACCATCAATTTACTCACTTCCGCGCGCTTTGACCGGTTACTAAATTTCTAGAAAAGGTTCTTTTAGCCTTTGGAACTTCATAGAATTAAATGTCACACTGAGTCGTATGATTTTACACGGCGAATACAACTCTTGCTCAGACCGACCTCACTCGTTTTGCAAACTGCACTGCAAATGATAATCTTAATATTTAAGAAGCAGCTCACTGGATGCTGGAGGTGTGCAATGTGCAAGCGTACAAAAAGAAAAGAAAACTTTTCAAACATTATAACTGCCTGTCAAATTGAAGCCAAAAATGTGATAAGAAAATCGACAAGAATGCATTGCCACCTGGTGGTGGCTAGCTGCACAATTTCGGGTTGACGAAATGGGTTTGCAGTCGTTCAGAGCCGCTGCTACCACTGCTTGCCCACGACGCTAATGTCCTGCTAATGCCTTGAAGCGGAGGCGATGTACATACGCAATACGCATGTTTGAATTATTAAATGAAAAAAAGTTAGAGAACTTGATGGAAAATGGAACAGGACGGAAAATTGGTCGAAACTCTCGCTCGATTACTGATTGAGGTCATTTAATTACCATTCTATCGTGGCTGTAACAAGATAAGTGCAAATAATTTACGGAAAATATGGTTAAGATTAAAGAATGCTTAAGTTTGAATTCATCTTAGTCTGAGGCCTGAGGAGGCCAAATTGATGGATTCTAATACACATGATTATGCTTGACTACAGCATTAGCTTCGCCCCACTTGCTTCGTGAGGCCAAACATCGAGGATGGCTTCTTCACTTCCGCGCACTTTGAACGGCTTCTGACCTCCTAGAAAAGGTACTTTCAGCCCTTGCGAACTTGGTGCAATTAAATATCAAGCTGACTCAGAGTCAAACACACGTGTTATTTTGCACGGCGAATACTCAACTCTAAATCAGACCGACCTCGCTCTTTCCAATAATGTACTGCAAATGGTAAATCTATTCGAGAAGGAGCTCGCTACTCGCTGTATGCTGCAGTTGTGCATGCCTACATATAGAAAAGAAAACTCTTCAGACATTATAATTGTCTGGCAAATAGGAGCCAAAAATTTTAAAATCGACGCGAACTTAGGTTGCATGATAACGTGTGACTCGTGTGGAGAGCGAGTTGTACTTTGGCCTCTGAACCCCTTATGCCATGCGATGAAAATGGATGAATTATTCTTAATGCATTCTTCTCAAGAATAGGATTAAAAAATCACCGTTATGGTTGCTCACATAAGGTCATAAGTCAAATTGGCCTATCGACCAAGTTATGGACCCCGACATTCCAAGCACCCTGCCGCCGAATGCATTGCTGCCTGGTGTCGACCAGCCGCACCATTTCGGGTTGACGAAATCTCTCGGCAATCGTTGAGAGCCGCCACTGCGGCTTGCCAGCGTGAATCCTGCCCCCTTCTAATAGTGCTCTTGATGTTTGTCTGTACAGCACAGTTTTATGTGTTGTTTAAATTAAATACAAAGATTTAAACGACTTTTAGACGAGCAGCAAGCCGAAAGCTTGCGGAGCAAGCTTGTTTACTGCTAATGCTTTGAGGCGGAGGCGGAGTACATGCTCATGTTTGCATAATTCTGCCTCCCCGAGTTATTAACAACTTCGGCGATTCGGTTGAGAATGAGTTGAGAGCCCTCAACTTTCTCATTCTTGAGCAGAGTTTATCCGGTGACTGAAAATTGCCAAAAGCTTCCTACCCTGTCGATCGACAAATTAATCATGCATCGAGTCATGAGACACCACGTGCGTGGTAAAATTTCGCAAGTCGAATTCGCAACTCAATTATAGTGCACGACGTTCTCCCTTAAAAATCCAATTTCTACTCTTTCTTGCAAGGAGTAGATACTGCATTGGGTGACACTTCTAAATTAGTGCAAAATTTGATACCACAATTAAAGTGTAACAGTGGAAGGGGTTGATTTTTAATTACATCAAGGTCAGTTGCAAGTGTTGTAAAAGTGGTCGATTTCACTTACACCTGTCCCTTCTGCTGTTTCGTCTTTCTTTTTCTGCTGTTGTGGGGTTTTAAGAATCTCTTCCACGCATTTTCCGGATTTTTCCATCAATTTCCTGGCCATCCAGTTTTTTATTGCTGAAAATCAAGACTTGTCGCGTAAGCTTCGTCCTCATTAAAACACAAAATGCAGACGCATTCTGGTAGTTTGCATGGAAAGTCGGAAAGGAACGTATTTTGTTGTGACTGTGACTTACACATTTGATGGAAGTTGTGTACATGTGGCGGATAGAACGAGTTTGAAGACTGTGAGTAATGATCGTACTCCGTTTTCATGAGGCGATAAATTCCTTTGACCATGACAAGTGAGTCTGGCAGTGTGAAGCGAAAGTTCAATGATTCGAAAATGTGTCCACGATACGCTGGGCGTGAGAAGAGATTTCCCCACAGAGAGTGAACAATTTCCTTTGTTGACAGACTATTTTCGAAAACTCCAACTTCTGGATCAAAGAGATCTCTCAAATCAATCATGATATTGTACGAACCCTCGTTCAGAAATTTCTGTTGAGTCTCGCAAAAGTCGTGATAAATCTAAGACAAAAATGAAAACTTCTCAGTCGTGGGCACAGTCGTCGTGCTTTCACCATCGCCAACTTTCTTCCCGTGCTGTGGCGTGCCGACAGTAGAATTGTAGAATTGAATATTTGAAAGTCAGCTTACCAATCCCATTTCGTACAAGTTTTGAATGCCTGATGTACTCGGAGGAAGTTGTAAAAACTCTTGCATTTCATCAATGAGCTGCGGAATAGAGTAAATTGCAAACACTTAACCTGAATTCAATTCGTGCCCGCCTTTCGCGCCGAGATGAACAAGATACACTAAACAAGAATGCAAAGTGAATTGACCTGCAGAATGGTCGACGTGTATTGAAACACGATTTCCAGCTTGACCTGGCCTTCCAGTATTAAATTAACCCACTCGACATAAAACGAGTTTACTGCGTTCAGCTTGGCAATATCCGGTATGTGACGGCACTCGATACGGATCTCACGCTCGAATGTGGAGTCTTCGGTCTCTGCTCCGCTCGATTCGTAACGTTTGATTATATTTCCTGATTCAATTAGCTGGTCCACTCGCAGAATGTTCTCCCTCGCGATGATTTCCTCACGAATTCTCTTCTCTTCCAGTTCCTTCTCTATCCGCTCCAGCCGCTCGCGTTCTTCCCTCTCTGCCTTTTGTTTGGCTGATTCCATTGTCACTTCTCAATGCATGGAGCGACAAATCATTGATCGATCAGGCTGATTAGAGATCGTATTGAGTATTGAGTGCCACAGCTTGAATCATCGACCCATACAATAGCAGCAGCATAAAGCAACAAAGAAACAAAACTCAGCCTTTAGAAGCCTACCCTCACGCGGTATGACGAGATTCAAAAACTTTATTTCGAAAACCCTCTTGTGGTGGTTTGGTATTTTTCCTTCCCCATTTAATTTGCTTGTACAGTTTGAAGTTTTAGATTTGAAATTAATTCAGCTCAGAGATAAGGCTATTGGGATCGGATTTGGATATTTTTTCGTGAAGTACTGATACGTCTCCGGTGACTTTGGAATTGAAAAACCCTGCTGTAAGTAACACACTTTTATTTATTGATTCTCATGCACAATGAATGTCACGGTCAATCTTCTTGTTTACGTTTTTACTGTGTTGACAATTGCAGGCCTTTCATCAAATCAATTATGAGCCATAAAACTATGCCGACGCGTTCTCGTGTAATTAACCTCTATAAAACGGTAAGCCGAAAATTTGATTCCATTACATCTCGTACTTAACAGAAATAAGATTCATTTCTTAGCTACTCTTCATGGGCCGTGACTACCCCGCTGGCTATCAATTCTTTCGAGAAAGAGCACATCGGGCCTTCATGAAGAACAAGGACGTAACTGATCCAGAAACCATCGAGAAGTTTCTGAAGCTCGGAGACTACATCGTGAATGAGCTGAAGGCAATGTACTCGCTCAAGAAGTATCGAGCCCTCAAGCAGAGGTACTACGACAATGAAAATGACAACTTACTCACTAGGAAGCTGGAGTCAATTCTGCGCGAGCCACAAAACCGCCCTCAGTGAAGCTGGAGTAGATAATTTTGCTATCGTCTGTGATCAAAAACTGAAACTTGCTTTTACTATTGCTAGTTAAGTCGAGTTTGTTCAGGAATTCTTTATTCTGTTATCATGATAATGTAGGTTCAAGTTGAATTTGAATAGTCTATTTTACTAATAAAACGCAATTACGCAATACGTGATCTATTACAATGTACATTCTGTTTACTGGCAGCAATGGCAGAATAAATACTGAGTAGTTACAAGGTTATAGAGTGCATATCTACAAAACGGAAATACCGATGCATGAAACCACGCACATATCTTCATCCATGTTGAGGATTCCGTAGTCAAAGTTTGGTCGATCGTGGGATATTGACAAAATCCTGTGGCAGCCTCGCATTCCCATACTGGTTGGCAGGAACGACCGACCACACTGCAAACTGTAAGGGAAAGAACGTTTATTAGAGTTTCGGTACTTTCAAGTAGACTGTGCTGGTTTTTTTTGAGAAAGTTCCCACAGTCTCGAGAAATCCGGTCAGTCTCGCATACGTGAAGCTGTTTGTTGTCAGCACAATAAGTGCATTCGCGTACAGGTGAAAATCCCCGCCCAGAAAGTGGAAATGTCACAAAAAGCAAAAAATTGATCTTCGTAATAGATCTTCGGAATTATTCCATAATTTGCCGAAGTCAGAGGCGCGAATTCCCCAGAATCGTCTAGGAAAGGTAGTTGGTCCTATGAATCTACTGACAACATGTCAAAATTCAAGCTCCGACCCACTTAATGAACTTGAAACGGAATAATGCAATCCAAACACTTCAACTCCATTTAATTAAAGTTATATCACTTCTGTTTCGATTAAATGAAAGCATTTGAAAGTGGAATTGCGCGTGAAATTGTGGAGTTTGACGGGAACTCGAGATAATGTGACAAGTGACGCAGCTTCTCCTGTTAGCTGTTGCTATGCCGTGCTGCTTGTGCATGAGAAGGACTGCCGTACAAAGGCTCCCAATACTTAAAGCCTAATAGAGTCAGGATTAATAGCAAGTAGTTTAATCAGTTTAGGCTTGAGCCGGGAAAAGCATGTAAATTCTTGTATGGAAGAGCTTATTGTATCGATCTTCCCTGACAACTTCTGGCTAATAATTCATCCAGACATCAGTTAATTCAGTTGAAGTGCAAAAGCCGGCTTTATGTTTTGGGTTGCTGACTAGAGGTCCGGTTCGCGATCAAGCCTTAGAATCAGGTTTCTGATAACGTTTCAATAGTAACGTGTTTAGTAACAGTAACATGCATCACAAGTTTTCAATGGGGTGTCGGGCTTCCCGGACGCAAATCTCCCAAATTAAATAAAGAAACAATTTTGCGAAAACCTGGTAGGGCTGTGCAGCTCTTGCTGTGTTAGCGCGAGGGACTCGCAGTGCCCCATCATCCGTCCAAGGGATCATTAAGCCAAGTGATCTCGTCTGATTTCATATTCGATTACTTTCCTCCACTGCAAATTTCGTTTCTTCGGCATAGAAATTGAATCAGAAGTATGGGAATACTTGCTTTTAAAGGTTTTTCACGCTAACTTGTACCTAATTTATGCGACTGAAATCTAAGGCACACAAAAGTAGGCATCATTTAATGTAAGTATTAGCATTAACAAATGCCGTTCTTTGAACTGCAGTCATTGACGTGTTCACCCTCGCTGTAATTGCGCTTTAGCCTTCTTTCCCGAAAGAGTCAAACTTTTTTATTTTAGCCCTTCGAATGACGCGGAAATATGAAGCTTCTTAAAAGTAGAGTTCGCCCCGAAAGTTGAAAATCCTCTCGAGTTCGTCCAATTGCGATCGCTATGAAAATTACTGCGCGACTGAGCTCACGTTTGGAGTTTTTGCGCTCGTGCTTTCACTCACCATTAGAACTTCTGTACAATAAATACGAAATATAAATCATTATTATACTTCCTATTTTACAATTTCTTTGAATTCTTTCTTGTTATCCTCTTTGGGGACCGAAAGTGATCCTGTTGACTTGTGAGAAAGCATCGACATGGACACGGACAGAGACACAGAAGCCAATATATAATATAAAGATTTATTGATTGTCAAGTTGAAGTACAAACACAAATAATAATAGTAATGCCAAGCCTTGTTTTCCCGTATTTATTTATTTCGCTCACCCTCTCGGTCGTTGTTCGTCGTCTGGCTGGAGACAAGCCCCGTAAAATGCAGTGTTTGCACAAGAGATCACAGACTTTTGCTTTTGCAGATTTTATTTCCAGGCTAGGAACGTCATATGGATCCTGAGAAAGTGCCGATGTTTATGGCTAATGACTAAAGTGAGCGGGATAAGTCGCAATTTTTGTGCTTCTCGTTATTATTTTCACTCAAATTTTCATGGATTCAAGTTCAAAACGATGTGAAATGGTGTCATACTGCAAAAAAATTGAATGCGTCAATAATTAATTTGGGCAACATTGCCATTCGCAAAGAATTGAAATTTAAAGAATTTTTACCGAAGAGCAGCATTTTCCTTATAATTATCCTTGTGGATGTGTACAATTTACCATACGTAATATGATGATGCAGTGTGCACAAGTTCACAAAGCTTCGACCTCAGTGTAATCTTGAATTAATAATATTTGACAGACGCCCGCCTTCTGTGGCTGTCACGGAATGTTTATTCAACTACGCTCATAAATCACGATGAATTGGCAATTAAATGTTTCCATTTCTCGCGGGTGCAAGTTCAAACTGCAAACTAACGGTTTCACTTCATTCATGCGCCAGACACACGACTGGCGAAATAAATGGTTAATTTAAGACGGCGAACTTTACTCTTCTTGTAACTCTTCCCACTGCCTGCACTGCGTACGCGTGTTCCGTGTTTCTGCGTTGGTTGCTTACGATAATAATCATAATAAATTATATCTTCATATTATGAATGATGACAATGAAATACAAAAGGGAAAGTAGAAACATGAAAGGACAAGACAAAGGAAGAAAGCAATAAATACCGGCGACCGAAATAAAAGAAACAGAAAAAAAGCTACAGACTTTTCTCCCGTTGAAAACTCTTCCTTCCTCTTTCCTAGTTATTATAAATGTCTTGTCACGTCCAACTCGTAACTTTCTTCCACTTTTTGTGTTGCAACTCCTGCCCTGCGTTTCTGTGATGGAATGATAACGCTTTGCCGTCGCCTCACGTCGTCCAGGAGTAGCAAAGCACTGTGGAAATATCTCGTCTTCCTGATCCTCAGAATGACTAAACACAACAGATTGTCACAGAGGCTTCAAGGTGAGATGAAACGCGGATCGTTGCATGTAATCATTAATTACACAGACAGACCGAAATTCTCGGGTTACCTAACCATTTTCGATGTGGATTGTCATGCGGATTCTGGACTTGGTTTTTTTGAAAGTCTAATTATTGCATTACTTCTGATTCTTGGGTATACACAAGACACGGGTTAATACACCTATGACAGCTGCTCTGATGTGCGTCTCATTTTGATTTATGACTTGATTTGTCTCACAAAACAATTGCCACCAATTTCTTACTTAAAATTCCCCGAGCTGGTTGTTTGACTATCTTTAACGTAAAAATATTGCTAATAAAGTCAAAGGAGAGTTCAAATGAAAATAAAGTGACAGAAATTGAGCCGAGCTTAGTTAAGTCAAGCACACACTAAAGTGGAAATGAGTTGAAACGCGACGCGTATAAAACAATTCGTTTATATTCAGTGCATTTGATTCTAAATTGTTTTAAAACTTTCTTTCGGATTTAAATTACATTTTTCGGGAGACAGGAAGGCTGCGGCGGCGGTAAAGCTTCAGGAGTATTTGCGAGTATGCTGCTTTGTTAGGACAGGGCAAACAGGATGGATGGATGAAGCGTGGCGGAGGATGAGAGAACAGAAAACAGAAAATGACCGAAAGCAAGCCGCTCCTTCGCCGTAGTTGCCATGTTCGTTTGTCTGTGAAGATATTACACGACCTGAAACCGCAACGCAGCAATTCAAGTGTGATTACGTCTCATCTTCATTTCATCCGCGTCTGTGTGGCCGTTGTCGTTTGTGTGTATGAGTTGACAAAAATAATGGCGACGAGTCCTCCTCTAAACTGTAATAATAACTTTAAAACTCCCTGCCACGGTGAGTCGGCTTCAGACGAAATGGTTTATAAAAGGTGAAATGAAAGGGAGAGGCACAGAGCCAGCCCGAGCGAGAAAGCTGTGAAAAGAAAGCCTCTGCATCTGCATTTAGATTTTGTTTTAGATTAAATAACCAAAGGAAGCTCAGCCAAGCCAGAAGTGAAAGTGAACATTTCCAAATGTGAAGCCGCGGTGCAGGGAAGTTTTGAGTAGCCCGAAGGACTCTGCCTCTGTCTACATGTGAGGTTATTGCCTGTTTGGAGTTCAAATGAGTTTTAAAGAGTTGCGCGATATTGAAATGAAAGTACAATACAAAATGAAAGAACTTGTGTAAAATATTATGCCATACGAACGGAGAAAATCTAATATTTCTCTGGCTGCTTCTCCTCTGTTATTTACTTATATTTGGGTTTTTACATATTATGAATAAAATTCAAAGAAGTTTTATATTAAAAATGAAGAAGAAAAGACTCGCTGACTTTTGAGCTCGAAACATAAAAAGTTATAAATAAAATGAAATGCTGCATTTACGTCAAACTGGCCCATGTATCGCGTCGTGTATTGCAGACAGCCAGTTCCAAAATTCCTGCTCATTCAACTTGAGGAGGTTCAAACTGTATCCAAATTGGCTATCGTAGCTGCTTCATTAGGCACGCCACAATACACTGAAACAAACGCTAGAAAAAGGGCGAGGCGAGTTTATTTCCTTGCAGCATCACAATCTAGTCAGATGAGACCACGAATGAGCTTTTTATAGTGTCCCTTGTGGACGAATTATGGCTCTGCTCTTCTACGTCAATCGCATTCAAGGACGCGGATGTCCTGAAATGCTGAGTTGTCTGTGCGCCAGTAATCAAGGCGATGCATACTTTTCAAGATTCGGGATGACTTACATCGCCAGTTTCATCTTATACTATTCGTGCCACAATTGGAGGTTAATTTTTGGCCTGGTTTACAGCTGCCTGACTCCCTGCCGCCTGCTCTCTTCGTGTGCCTTGTCTCGTGCGATCGAGCATGCCTGTCTCGCGTGTTAATGCGAATTGTGAGCCAGCAGCACATTTATTACTCAACGTATTCAAATCCCCGTGTGTGATTGATCGAGTCGTCGAAAGCATGACAATTTCCAATTTTGGCAGTGGAAAGTAGATCACGCAGCAGGCGTGCAGCAGCACCAGATGTGGATTGTCATGCGGATTCTGGACTTGGTTTTCTTGAAAGTCTAGCAGACACATAATTCTAGAACATAAAATTAAGAAAAGTTTACGATGCAGCTCGGTTGTATGCATGAATCATTAAATGTGTTATGCATAATCGATGTGGAAGAAGAAGTTGAAAGGGCACGAAGCGACGGCCAATGGTTGGCTGAGACTTGTCTGCCCTTAAAGCGCATTTATCAGGATATTGTAAGCGAAAAAATCTATGCAGAGCTACCCCGAAGAAACTAGCTAATTACACGCAAGCCGTGCAAAATAACTATAACATATCGTATACTCGATTTACTTTATATGCTAATTGCCGCTGCATTGACAAAATACAACGAACCTCTTCTTAAAATCCAAAATCCTGTCACTTGCATTTCTCTTATCTGAGGCAAAGTATTACTTTTGTCGTCCGTCATCGGTGTACTTGCTTCTGCAGCTTCGATCCAGCCTGCCAGCCTCCTCATTTTATTTATCCCGGCCCAATGGTCAAGCCAAGCTACTTACGTAAAACTCCCCGAGCTTGTACGCTGTCGCTTTGGATGAGCGAGTTAAATGCATACACACACGGGGAGCATTTGCTTTATCTCTATTTGTTAATTATTGCATTACTTCTGATTCTTGGGTATACACAAGAAGACACGAGTCAATACGACTATGACAGCTGCCCTGACGTCCGTCGCATTCCTGATTTGTCTCAAAAGACAATCGCCAGCATCCCCATTTTGCTTTCTGTCTTTGTCCGTCTAAACAGGCAGTACATTCACGCCAAGAGAAAACTTCTCAGGTGATGGCACCATATTAAATACATTTAACAGTTCGATTTTATATTTCAAAACTCTGTTTGGGACTCTTGTGTGTGTTTATTTCAGACTCGTGCACCTGGGAAGAAGACTACGGCATATGTTTCGCTGAGAAGAGACAACAAAAAGCTTGGTGAGTATCCTTCATCTAATACGCTTTCGGCGTTCCTGCTAGATTTTCTAATTAGTAAAAGTTCCGTCCCGTCTAAATTTCATCATACAGACCGCAAGCTAATCCAAAAATGTTCTGCAGAACTGTGGTACCGTGGCCATACAAAATCTTTCTTTTTCTAATGAGTATGACATGGGGTGCTTGGAGACAAAATAGCCGCGCACGGCTGGCTGGCCATCGTGACATGGCGATTAGTACACACGGCATTCTATGCATGGAAATACAACTTGATTGAAGACGAGCAGGAGCAGGCAGGCACGAAATTTCTCAAGAATTATTACAAAGCAGTATACATTCATGCCTGGTGCATATTAGCAGTCACATTTATTTTATCAGCACCAAAGCTTGGCCACTGTCCGAAGGCCGAATGCTTGCACGACCATAAAATATGCCCTTTGTTTTTGATTTGGTATAATTTACGATTTCGCTTTTAACTGAATGAGGGCAGAAGAAATGAATGATGCCTGTCCTCTTGTACGTTCTCGTGTGTCATGCATCGTAAAAGCCGTACTAAGCGGTCCAGGCCCGACAGCACTTTGCTTTTCGACTTATCACCTTCGAATTTGTCGTTCGCGGGAACGACAGAATTCTTTTCAACGGGCTTGGTCAAAATCGGAGCATGAAATGCCAGTAAACTCCGAGCATGAATTGACAATTTCAACATGCACACAAGTGCTTAGGAACAGAAATTTCAGAAAGGCTTTATGCCTTATTTAGAAGAAGCACGCATTTTCTCAAACTTTCGTGTGATGTGTGATAAACGGTTAAATAAAAGAGCACAGCAAATGTTTTAACCTGATTTCCAACAATTGGCTCAACATATCATGCTAAACTCTTTTTGACTTGACGTGGCTTGAGCTCGGTTGCGAAATTGGAATGGAAATCATGAGCCGCTCACTTTCGTGATGGGTGCAAGTAACATGCGTGTGAAGCGGTGACAAAGATTTTGCAAAAACCGATTTGACTTTGCATTTTGCTAGGCAATGATTATTGGAGCACGAACCATGCACGGTTTATGAGTTATGAGTCTCGAAAATGTTGGCGAGGAATGGCATGGAATCGGAGATCAAATACCACACGTACTGTGCAAATCGGGCAAGGACACGAAATCTAAATTCCGTGCTTAATCCCGGAATTTAGAGCACACCTATATTTATGCCTATGTCATGTATGCTCTTGCCAGTTCAAGTACACGGATCCGTGGCATTATATTGGTAAACAAATTATGAAAGTTGATCTGCTGTGGTAAAGTGCAAAGTTTTCATCCTTTGTCGTGTTGGAAAAATTAAAGTTTTTTGACACTTTGCGAGGCTGAGATCAAGAGAGAATTTACAAGTTAATTGAGAAGATCGGGAAATGGAAATTCGTGGAATATCAGCACACTAAAAGCTTGAGAACAGAGGCGCGGCAAAAGCCAGCCCAACTCAACTAGCAATGCGACTGAGAAGGCTAAACACAACTTTGGTTTGGTCGCCCAAAGTGAAAGTGTAAAGTCTCCAAGTTAATATCAAAAACATGTTTTACATAACATTATTATTGATGTAGTAAAATTAGAATGAAAAAGTAGACGAGGGCTGAAAGCACCGTTGCTGTTCTGCTGTTCCTATGATGTTTTAAGTTTATAATAATATTATGGACACGTGAAACGGGAAAGTGTTCGGGGCTCGCGTGGCGGTTTGCATTTTCAGTTTTAGGAAACAGTGACTAATTACTGAATTACCGAAAACAAGTTAGCAGGAAACAAACTCCTGCCGTCCTACTTAAGCCGCAGCTGAAATGAACTCTGAAAGCCCGAAAAATTTTATTCATTTCGGGGCAAAATGAGAGCATGTATATTGATTGTTGACTTGCATTTAAATTATAATTGCGGCGGTTGGCAATTACGTAAATAATTTATGGCCGAATTTGAGCTGTCGAAAGAAGATAAAGTCTGAAGGGTGTTTGGGCTATTATGCGCGAGATCAGTTAACGACTAGTCAGTGTTTCGTACGTAATTAAAAAGGAATTAAAAGAGCAGTGCGCATAATGCGTGATCGGAAAGTCAATCTCCTGGCAAAGTATTTTTGGACATAACTCATGATAAGCATGGTCAAATTGAGTTGTGCGTGTCACCCGAATGCTAAAACCAGGCGGGCTGTATAAATATGCGCAGTAGTAAAATGGGCCATGAATTTAGATGCACGAAAGAAAACACCGGATGCAGGAAGTAATAACTCACGGTATTTGTCGCCAATTCCGAATTTTATAATTCACTGAATTCAAAGGGTAACGAGCATTAATTTGCCTAGAAATTCTACTCACTCAGCACAGACTTTGCAGATCTTTAAGCGAGCCTCTGTGATTCAGAGTTCTTATTTCAACAAATGTATGGGTGTTTATGTACTATTTCTCACTCACTTCTTTGTTATTATTTCGAGAAGATTAGCCTTATCGATGAACTCACGGCCTCTTTGGCGCAAATGCCAGACACGTAATTTATTACTCCTTGCTGACAATAAACAAAGAACAAGCACTACTAGGATTTGTATTTATGAACATACTCATCCTTGAACTTGTTAGAAATCTTGCCAAATTAATTAATGTGCCTTGAACTGGAGCTTTTCGTATACATTTCAGAAACTTGCCCAAAGCGCGTGTCCAGCTCAACTCCTAACTACAAAATGTAGGATTGTTCAAGAAAGTTTGATTGAGTGTGAAACTTTGCAATTCAAGCATGGTGCAATAATAAATAAATATGAATCCGTATTTAATTAAAGACTTGACATTTCTTGGAAGTGGCATTCTTCATGTTGGTCGATTGGTCTTCATCCACCGCACTCTAGACAGAGGACGAGTGTCAAGTGGAAATGTGGTATAAAACAATTTGTCAGTAATTCTAATCTGTGGTTACGTTTCTTGTTCTTGCACAACTTGGACGCACGGTGAAAATATTTCCACTCTTGCTCACTTGAAGGTAGAAGAAAATTTTGAGAGTTGTTCACCGAAAGTTTCCGCATAAACTTTTTGTCCTCTTTCCGTTCGTTCGTTTGGGACTAAATACTTTTACAAATATAAAGTTGTTTTTCTATTTTAACAACTCGGTGGGAGGCATTTTTGAAGAGATGGGAAACAGAAACTTTATGACATCAAAGCCATAAATAGACCGCGACATTCGCAAAGAAATTTACTGGAAAAGCGAATTGTGCCTCGAGACGTACGCACTTGAGGACTCTAATAATAAGGCTCCTCTCCAACACAATCCTGTCGGCCTCGGCGTGTATCTCATGAACAAATTGGAAAAAAAGTACGTACTTCATTAATATCCTTATCGATTGCTCTCTAATCACAGATTGACAGGATGAGCAGTACACCACTCTTCACGTACCGCCCCGCCCAGGGCCACCAAAACAAGCCACTGGTTGTGGTGTTGGGCAATCGGGACTACTTGATTGAGAACATCCTGCGCGATGTGGCCGTAGTGCTTACTTTTGGAGTGCGGAGCGTCAAGAAGCTGAACAGATACACGTATCGTGAGGTCAGAGGACTATTTCTCACACACAACTACAGCTTCACTCTTGAAGATGTTGTCAATTTTAGCAACTTGAAACTGATTGTGCGAATTGGATGTACGCACGATGGTATGGACTCTGACGTAAGCGCCGACGGATTGAAGCAACTCAGGCTCATGTGCACCATTTAGCAAGAGCATTTATGCAATTGTTGCAGGCTGCTGGAGAGTTTGGAATTGCCGTCAGCACCGTTCCAGGATACGGAGTGGAGGAAACTGCCGACACAACAATTTTCCTGCTTCTGAGTTTGTACCGCAAGAATTGCCTGAAAATACTTGAGGAGTCTGAGCCACGGCTGAGTCCCCTGCAGGTACACAAAATTTTGATATGCTGTTGCAATTTTATTGAAATTTAATGTGTCGTTTTGCCGTGTGTAGATTTACAAGGAGAACTTCAGAGTGCGAGCAATTCGGGGCGACACTCTTGGCATCATTGGATTTGGACGCACCGGGCTGGCCGTTGCACTCAGAGCACAGGCATTTGGAATGAACGTCATCTTTTACGACCCTAACGTGCCTGTCGGGATCGAGGTGAAGTTGGGAATCAAGAGAGTCGGCAACCTTAACGATTTGCTGGCACAATCTGACGCAGTCACGCTGCACTGTCGCCTCACTTGCGAGAACAGGAATTTGATCAATCCTGATAACATTCTGCGCATGAAATTCGGTAAAATTCAAATGATTATTTAATCATCATCACTGTTTCTTTGGTTTCTTCATAAAATGAAAATCTAATTGGAATTTGCTCCAGGATCTTT
Source organism: Mesaphorura yosii (assembly GCA_009869945.1). Classification (NCBI taxonomy): domain Eukaryota; kingdom Metazoa; phylum Arthropoda; class Collembola; order Poduromorpha; family Tullbergiidae; genus Mesaphorura; species Mesaphorura yosii. Next base: position 92,726 of record WIXG01000178.1, read on the forward strand.
TTTGGTCAACGCCTCGCACTCTGGTTTGGTTGACAAGGAGGCACTTCAGCCATATTTGAAGGTTCGACGAATCGACTGCGCCAGCCTGGACATACACGAGAGCGAGCACGTGTCGTTCTGCAAGCTGGGACCACGGCAAGCGATGCCGGTGTCAATGTCCGAGTACTTGGACGCTCGCAGCATGGAGCTCAGGTGAGTTGCATCTTCTTTGAGCCATTCACGTGCATGTGCATTCATAAATTCGTATTGATGGTAATAACAGGACCATGGCGGCTGTAGAAATGCGACGTGGAATAATTGGAACGATTCCGACTTCATTGTCAAGCTGCGTTAACGAACAGTGCTTATCGCGTGGATACGGAAGCCTTTTCAACCCACCGGCAAGCCAAGGCTCAAACACATCGCCGGTTGTGTCAAGCTCCACCGACTCGGATGACACGTGGATCAGTAGCGCACGCAGCTCCTCCATGCCCGATCTGATTTCGCCCTCTGTCGAATCTCAGCTGATGCCATGCCGAGCAGCAGCAGCTCCAGCTCCAACCGGGGCGGCAAAATTGGAACCAGATTCCAGCCGCGTATTTCCATTAATTTGGATGTCGGAGTCGAATCCTCGTTACGCGCAGCCGGATGTCTTCAGGATAACTGGTCCGGGACTAGCATCTGACCTTCATGGAGGGCAAGGTGGTTGGCACAGAGTTGAGAATGAGGATGGCGGACGTGGAGGTGATACAAGCAGTGACTCCGACTCGATGTCCGAAGACAGACCTCTTCTGCAGGATGGACACGAAACATCTCCCTCACCTGCACCAGCATCCGCACCCGTGCGAGTGCCAGCGATCTTGCCCGCACTGGAGCCGAGACAATTCAGGCAGCTCCCAATACCGTTTAGCCAGAGGATGCTTCCGGTGCCCATACAGCCAATTCCGGCACCGATACAGTTGAGGGAAGGCCCTCCATCGGCCTACGTGGTTCGTATTCCGAGACAGTATCGCTCCGACTCGCCTGCTCCGTCATCTAACGAGAGATACGTTTAGAATCGCGAAGGTTAATCCAAAAACACAGCACAAAATAATATAAAATAAGCATATATCAACCTTAAACAGGTTTGGGGTTCCGTAGAGTAGAAAAACATGAATTGAGCTGAACTGCTCACATGAACCCCAATTTAGTTGTAGTTGCGGCACAAAGTTTAAAGTTAGTTGCATAAATTAAAGTACGAAATCGGTAGATTTTACGTGTTTTGGTGCTAAATCGAGGTGCCAAAAGTTAGTACACCTGAGAGGAAAGCCTCACATTAGTAATTGTAGACTGATTATACGAAGACTATCAAAGCCTGGCTGATAAGCAATGAGTTTGGTAAATGAGACTGAAGAATATCCGAATAGACTTTATTTGGGACAGAATGCTTAAAGTACAAGAATATTAAAATATTAATAATGATGCACTTATTTTCTTCTGGAGCCTGTGAATCCAAAGATATCAATTGTATTTTCTGTCTGTAGCACTAGATTGCCTGATAGAGAAATAAAAACTTTAGATTGTGGAGAATAAGCAACATGGCCGCATTTTCTGCAAGGCTGCGGCAAGATTTACAAAACCCTCGGCATGAAGAAAACATTTAAGCCTAAATCCAATGCTCCCATGCGCCAAATATGCGTATTTGTTTATGAATGCGACAATTTCCATGAAAATATTAAACATTGCCAAATCTTCGCATGCAAAGATGGTACTCAAGTGATAGTACAATTTGAAATCCTCCACCCAACCGCAGGCGGCATGACCTTCGGATCGGAATTGCGCTGCATGCAGTTTACTACAGAATATCTGCATTTACACTAGGAAATCTTTGGAGGGGAATCGGGTGAGAAAAAAATGCATCTCTACCACTTTTGTTTTTGTGAGTTATGTGATTGTTAATGTCCTACGCGACGTCTGTTCGGGTCGACGCTTGAGCCCCTTCTCGTTTTATTCATTTTCCACTTTCTACTATCTCCGGTCTTCTTAAAATATTGCTTTTCTTTGCATTCAAAGTGCAAAACCTCAAGGCTAGATCACCATTTATATTTGCATTTGCGTCCTGAAAATGCCTCCTCCTTTTCTGCCATTCACGTCGAATTTTTCAAGTTGAAGAGAAAGAAACGCTGCCAGTTTTTACATCGCAAAGTTTTGCCAAACTTTGTCCTTTTATAATTTACAATTTTGTGTCGTCAATTGAATCGTCAAGAACGAAAATCTCATGCAGTTATGGCTTTCTTTTCAGATTGCAATTACAGCTGCACAAAATGAATGCACATTTCTAATTTATGATCTTCTGGTTTCCATCTCGGAATAAATGCGATGCACTCAGAACTGAACCAAACGAGCGAAAATGAGAAACTGCCGCAACAAGAAGGGAGTTGGGAAACACGAGCGGGAGGGTTTCGTTGTAAGGGAATAAAATTTATTTTAATAGCAACTTATTATTGTTATGAAGTCTTAAAAAGCAAAGCAAGGGATCTGCTCTCTGCTCTCAACTATAACTCCCTCCGGCTCTCATCGGGATTATTCTGAATCATTAATTATACGAGCATTTCTGCTGTAACAATTTGAACTTGTTATGTCTGGTCGATTTATTAAATTGCACAGCAGCGATTATTACGCATTACGCCGGCGTTGAAACGTCTTTCCGGATCTCCGTAATTCATGAACAATAATTTAATAGCCATGATTATTATTGCTCCGACGACTACCACCCGATCCTCTTCCTCATTTCACAGGACTCACGGCTTAGGCCAGAATTTCTGCACTTCAATCGAAGCAAATGTTACTAATTCCAGAATTTGTAATCAGCGAAGCAAAACTCAGATCCTAACATCTTGTTACATGATAAATTCGCATTCGCACCTTTCTCAATCGAATGGAATTAATAAGTTTCACCTCTGATAAAATGACAGTTTGATTGAAGTATCCCAGAAATGGATGACACCGCAGCACTTAAGCGACTCCGTGCATTTAATTCGTGGTTCTTCAAAGAACACTCTCCAAGCAAAGTGCAGATTCAGCGAAAAGACAAATGACAAATAATTCGATACAGATCTAAAACAGCGAAGCACAAAGAATGGGGCCACGGTAAGAGAGAGTGTGTCATCGCCGAAGTGGAACCGTCTTGATTAATGAATTGTGAAGTAATTGTTGTGGTAAGTCTACAAGGGATCAGCAATGATCGCTTTCATCTTGAAAAAAAAACATTCTAGTGACTTGGACAGTTTGCACTTCATACGAGGAATTTAACGAGTAAATGTGACAGTAAGCAGTTAAAATTAAGAGGCTGGGCTCCTGAGACTGAATAAAATGCACACTTTCGCTGAAAACGGAAAATATTTTAAGAGCTTGGTTGACAAAAATATTCCACGACACGCGGCACGAGAATCCTTCTGCCTCCTTCGTTCTTAATTCCATTTTTCTATCGCTAAAGTTTCCAAAAAGCAGAATTCAAGAGGGGGACGGTCAGACCACGGTCGCCTGCCGCACTTGACAAGAGTATCACACTTCTGAAGTGCAAATTCGTCTTCGTCATATCGCACCCTTGTGCTTCACTCCAACGTAAATAAGAAAGACATTAGCGCGACGGCATTGCATTAATGCAGAACATCATTCACAGCGTCGAACGGTAAACATTGTCCTTGTTGTCACTGATTTTAAGTAAACAATGAATCAAAAGGATGTTGATAGTGCAAAGGTGGGACTGAATTTGCACTGAGCACTTTAAAATATGCTTTCCTATTTCAACTGCATTCAAATTTTAGGCGAGATGACAGGAGGAAGGGAAGCAGGCGAAAGCTTTTATTTTAATGCATAATATTGATCTCAGCATTCACATTTCAATTTATTAAAAGTACTATTAAGTTTATTGGATCAATTTTAATGTTATTTGGGATTGCAGCTTATGCTTTACGCCTTCCCTTGCTTGCCGACTCTCTCAACCCCACGTCATCGTCCCGTCGTGCTGCATTTTCGCTTTGTGATTTTATTTATTGGTGCAACAAATACGGGACGTAATTTTCGTATTTTACAAGACTGCATTACACGAAATGCCTCGAATCGAATAAAGCGCATTCGCGCCAGGAAAAGGACGCGCCTTCATCATATCGAAATCATTATCTCTACGACCAGTACGAAGTTTGATGTGGTATCCTGCTGCTGAACTTTTTGTCCTCATCCAGAAAGAAAGAATGCTACACAGGAATTAGTCAAGATACTAGGATATGAAAATCAAACTGGAATTCTACCCTCAAGAACGACGTTTGATGGGTCAACTGCTCCGTAATCTTCTTCCCGATGATGATGAGGAAGACGACGGCCGCACTCCCTGGACCTTGGACGAGAAAGACGCAGCATTAAACCCCGGCTTAATTTGAAATTCCAATTCTTATTGTCCGATCAAAATTCAGTGCTCACAGAGCATCTCGTCGCATCTTCTTCGCCGAGTCCATTCACTCTGTATCCTTTTCTCTCCGAATGAAAGGGAAACTCTCAATTTAGATTTCGTATTATCTGAAGTACCAGCAAAAAAGAAGAATGTGCGCTTTCCTTCTTTCCCTCCTGATTCTTGGCTCAGCTGTTCTTGTTCATCATTCTTTTCTTCACGTTGCCGTTACGCACTGTAAGCCCAATAAGAAAGAACAACAAAGGCAAATAAAGCCCGAATACTTTCGACTTAGGATTTGAATAGGAAATTGAAAGCGGGGTGTCCTTTCTTCTTGCTCTGCAGTCTTGCACGATGTGTTGATGCTCATTTCTGGCTTCACATTCGAGAATCGACTGCTACCATTTTGCAAGGCTTTTTATTGAGTCATTTTATGCCTTTACTACTTGCGGATTTTACTCAAGTTTTAGGCTATTTTTGGCGGACATCGCAATTCGGTGAGTGTAGTTTTGATCAGATTCAGGAAAATTATGCAATATGAAATTACTCGAACTTCATGTGGACGAAAAATGCTTCTTTTCGCCTTATAGGCGCTTTTACATGAAAATTAGCCAATGATGATGGCGATTAGATGGAATCAAATTACAATTCAGCCACGAGGAGCCAGGTTTCATTAGATTGAGTATGGAAAACCGGAAACAAAGTGTTTGTTTGCCACAGCCTAAAAACGACAAACAAGTATACTAGTAAGCAATCTCGTAAACGTCGAAAATGTAGCGTGTTTCTCTTTTTAATCGTGCTCCTGAGATTTACCAGCTCGGATGTGATGTACGTAAGGCGCTGGTCGTGTGTATCAGAAGAAATTGGAGACGGAGACTGCCGAGGCTGAGGAAGTGGGCTTGAAGATTTTGCAGAGAAAGAAACCACATAATAAGAAGACCTGGTTTGTATTATTACATGAAGAAATCATCTCGTTCACTTGATTCCATTGCTTTGGCTGATTCTCCTCGAGTTTTCTCCTTTGAGGTCTCTTCCATCCTTCGCTTTCTTAAATATTGCATAAATATATTATATTCAGCCTTTCCTTTGTTTTTGTTTTTTCCGTAGCAAGCAGCATATTTTCCTCGTACCAGCACATCATCATCAACACCATACAAAAGAGTTTACTTGAATAATTCCACGCAAGGAGTGACTGTTTATCTTTTCAAAAACTTTGTTTTTCTTCTTGGGTGTCTTTCTTCCTCGCTGTTTGAGTAACTTAGCATCAAAATTCTCAAGACGCTTTTATTTCTTGCAAGTGAAAGCAGCGGAAGTTGCAAACGCGTTCCACAGCAAACAAACGAGTGAAAGCTCAGCTTCAGTTCGCTATCTCCCCGTAAATTTGAGCAAATTTACGTCCCGAGTTTCGGCCCAAGCCGAAGCACAGCACAATGACATTGAAATGCTAATTTTTCTTCGTTCTGGGAGGCTTTTGTAGTTTGTTTGAATCTGGCAGCGTACAACCTGCGCAAAGTCAACATCCAGCAGCGTGGCAGCGTGTGTACATACACACTTTTACTGAAGGTTGCTAGACTATTTTCCATATTTCTGCCTGCTTTCACATTCTGTCAAAGACGTGACTGCTCATATTCAAGTTCAAGAACAACGAGACTGCGCTTGCGAACTGCAGAGACCCGACCAGGGACATGTACGACAAAGATATATTGCTGTTCTCTCTCGCGCATTTGATTTATTTTGCATAGCATTTGAGTTCAAATGTCAATGTCACAGTCACGGTGGCTTCCCCGTTGTTTCAAATTACCGGATCGGTGGACCAAATGATTGATTTGCGTATAGAAAGACTGAAGACAAGCCGCGCCTTGTCTTGCTGGACTCAGCAGATTCAATTACGCAATGAATTCGCTTGACGTAGAAGAATTGTGATGAATGAAGTGGACAGTTATGATGTCCGCACTTTCTTGTTGTCATAATTATTGATCTGCCATCTGGCATTACACCAAATAGCCAAAGCTCATCGAAGACATTGTATCATGGAACAATGGAAGTACATTTCTATCTGTCACCACAAAAAAGTGATTTCATGAACACGCTTGCGTGTGAGTGGAGTTGTCTTCCCACATCAGACTTAATCTGCTCTCCTGCTATGCACTTAAAGAAATTAACCACATTCTGTTGCGTCAGCATCCAGGTGCTTCGCTTGGCAAATGGCAAAATTCATTTTTGTCGACCCACGCATTTGTGCTATTTGTGTAGCCTTCTAATTAGGAAAGAATTCTAATGCGCCCATAAAGTCATCATTGCGTCGGCACTGTGCGTCATCGCTGAAGAATTTTCGTGAAATTTTAATTATGATTGGCAGGGTTAAATTAAAGGCTTTTATTGTGAAGTTTGACCATTATTGTGGAATTATTCAAGTATGGTTTCATGTTTTATTTATTACGATTGCATTACAAGGATGATTGCTATGACGTACGGTTTTTATTCCATAAAGAAATTGAGTTCAGTTTCCATTTTGTTTAATGCTCCATTGAAGGAAAGTCTCAAGACCCGGAGGAAAAAATGGAGAGGAATTCTTATTTTGAATTCTAATTTTTGACTTAACGATTTCCCCAAGAGCATTTGCGTTTATTATTTTCACCATGTAATTTTCGACACTTAAAAATGCCAATTCGTTCGAAATCCGACCAAAAGCACTCATTTTTGTCAGCCGACATGCCAATACTCCATTACGTGAACTAATTTAAACTATAGACGCCGAATTACATGTGTTCCCGTGAGTAATGGGAGAAAAATATCCTTAAAATTATGTCACACATTTCCGTGGAATTGGAATCTTTAATTTTTTATTTATATTTTACTGCTAATTGGATTGCTCATAGTTTAATGACAATTGAGCACTCAAGCAATATTGGCCCTCGATGGATTAACGTATATGACCCTCTAAATCTGAATGAGAACAAATCAAAAATACGATTGCCTAAGTTACGATTGTTAATAAATCGTTAAAAGTTTGTCGTGGGTCTTGAGTCCTAAAAATAAACCGCTTCCAATGACTGCTTACTGCGGATTGCTTTCTCAAAGTTTTTCTGACGAGAGCAAAGAAACGAAGCAGAATCCATACTCAAGCCAAGGCTTCCGACTTTGATAGATTACAAAGCTTTCTTTCTCTAGTGTTGTCTTACCGTCTTATAAATTTATTGTCTCCACTGCTGTGCCCATGCTATGCCAAGTTTTCCAGGCCTGACTTGTCATTTGCTACAACGTCCATTGGCTTCTTGAATGATGATTTCTGCATAACTCTTAAATCAATCTGAATGCTCAACGTACATGATATTCGTGATGACAGCAAGTGCAAGTGTAAATCAGCGGAGGAAGATCTCTGATTTCCATTCCACCGAATTTCAACACATACGGAGTAAATTTTAGATTTGGCACTGCGTCTGACTTCCTTCCGCCGTGCGGCATTCAATAATGTTTGGGTACGAAGAGTGCGAGTCGGGCAAGCGAAAGGGAAAGTCATTTGGGCCCATTGGCAAATGCGCGAACCACAACAACGGCGACGAGTACCGGGAAAAGAACGCTAGACATCGTAATTTGTTTCAGTCGACGGTTGTGTGTTTTCTAAAGACAAGGAAAAAGAGTAATTATGTTCAAGGTGATGACTCTCCAAGTCTATTGTTTTTGTATTTCTCCTTGTAAAGGCTGCAAGACCAAAGTCAGTGGACTTGCATGAGAGAAAAGAAATTCGTTGCCTTTGAGGCTGCTCGTTCATTACCTTCTTTGTAGAGTTTCTGCCCTGCAAATGAAGTCCATGCAAGTAAATCGTGACATGAGAATTTTCCATCGATAAGAGTTGAACGTGATGTGGAAGTCAGTTTAATGGCGCATTCCGTGATAATCATCCAACATGTACCCGAAGCTAAATGCGTAACCCAATCTAACGTCGTGTATACAAGGAAAGCAGCAAAAGCACAATGTCAACTGTGTACTTTGTATTTTCTGAGGAATTGCAAGTCAATTGTCAAGCGCTAGTTCCTTGTAAAAGTCTTTTATAGCCTAAAATTAATGATTTTTTTTTTACAAATCAAGTATTTTTCTTGGAAAAGTGCAGAAGTCTGAAACCTGAAACAGCTATTTGACTTGCTGAATTGACTTCTTCAACTTTAAGTCAAGTCCAAACTGAGATCAGTTGTTAATAACTAGCAAATGCGGACATGATGCAAGTTGCCAAATATCTCGTCACAGGTCGCTCGAAAATTGCTGTACGATTCTCCATCAATTGACTGTGGTTAATTCTCACATGCAAATTAATTCGGCATTGAAGCACACTCGATTCGAGCAATTAAGGGCGGTTCGCATTCATTAAACCGTAATTGTCTGAGCACTTCCAGGACGAACTTCAATGGAGTCTTGTAAATGTGATTCGTAATCTCTGGTAAATTCCTTTGAAGCGCCATTCTTGCTTTGAATGTTTTTATATGCCATGATAAAATGCACCTAATTATACTAACGACCTGCCATTAGTACTTTTCTCCAGCTTCGAGTCCCATTTTATCAATACTTGGCTTGGGCTGCTACTCAGATCATTCTGCCTGCACGTTCAGAAAGATCACATCGTATATTATATATGCATATATGGAATTAGAATGAAGTGATTTGGAATCATTGAACATTTCTTAAAGTCTTTCTCCGTTCACCTTTCTTGGGAATTTGCATTTCACTCGTACCCTGTCGTCTTTCCGATTCCAGAATTTTTTGCTAGGAAAGTGCGACCTGGCAACTTATAATTTTTCCTCCGAATGTGAGGAATCGAGGTACTTGAACATGCAGATTCTCTCTATTTATAACTTTTTTACTTGGGTAAATAGCTCGTGCACGCCACGAAACTCTATAAATGATCAAGACAATTTCCTATTTTTCACCATGCACATTTACATACTCTTCACTGTTTTTTTCCAAGCTCAACGCGTTCCCCGCAACTTCATCTTTACACAATGTATACACATTTCGCATCACTGATCGTAAAAAAACAAATTTGGAAATTCAAAACTGGCTTCATTCGCTTCGGAGTTTAATTACCCCAATTAAAAGTGATCATCAGTAGAGATTGTAGCGCTTTAAGTAACTTTAGCGTTCTGAGCATTTCACTAATGTGAATGTTAATGGCACTGATCAATCTGTTAAAACCTTGCAACGTTGTAACACTGGAAAAATAACTCAAACCTTTCTTTTCTGACCGCCAACTATACACAGCCGGCGGAGGAATCAAAGATCTGGACACTGCACATCGCTCTGCAAGCGCAGATAAAGGAAAGAACCAATCTCTTGTTTTTCCAGCCGATTGATTTATAACTATCAGCTTGCGGAAGCAGAACTGTGAAAATTGAAGGAAAACAACACTTGAGCTGCAATTGTACAGTAGTCGTTGGCTTCCCCATAATCATGGAGCGGCGTAAAATGGCCGGAGTGAAGTACATAATATCAGTTACCTAAAGCATTATGAGCGTCTGGAGAAATGCGATGCGAGCCTAGTGCAAGCGAACATGGGAAAGGGAGAAGATCGGCCGGCCAAGAAATGAAGATAACAATTCCGCGTAATATAACTTATAAGAGGATGCAACAGCAGAAAACCATCCAATTGTTTTTCAAGACCATCAGGGATTGAGAGAACTCTTCGCTCCTGCACTGTGCTCATTCGCTTGTCGTGATTTATGTATCGGAAATAGAAAAAAGAAACCAGTGCCCGAGAAATAGAGAAATTGAAAGAGAAATAATAATGCAAAATCACTCTCCACTTTCTCGGTCGCAGTCGTTTCTCTTGCTTACTCAACTACTTCATTTCGTCCGCACTGACGTGAGATGTATTTAAGAAGATTGACTTCTGCTACTAATAAATAACCTCAAAATACATTGCTTTGCAGGCCGTTGGCTAATAAAAACTGAAGTTGATTAAATGCGTCCCACTTCATCATCTGTTCCTGTAATCCAATCTGAGGTAGCCGCGCCAAAGATCAATATGTGAGTATTTTCTGGAGTTCTTGCCTTTCAGCTTTCAGCTCAGACTTTGCATTGATTTAATCTTGAATCATACATTCTCTACTCATTTGTTATCTTCTTAATATCTGAACCGGTTTTACCAGTTGGCAAATTAAGTACTTCAAGTCAAGTTACAGAAAAGGAACCGAGTTACAGTCATCAAGTCAAGAGGAACGAAAACTAAAAGAAAGCTGCAAAGGAAGGAATAATTGCATGCTTCCGTTTCCGCTTTCACCAATCTCCATTTCCCCTCTCACAATACTTAACTGTCTCTTGCTTTTCTGTGGACGTGCATTCTAATTGCGTAACGAAGGTTCAGCAGACACGGCGGCACGGCAGTCGTCACTCAATGACTGAATACGCCTGTGCAATGCATGAAATATTAAGTGACAGTTGTTCCTGGTAGTAAAATCCGTACTCAGGCACGTTTCACCGTTTTTGTACTTCGAGCCCACTGCTCAAGTGTTCAGACAGTTCGTCCATATGACAAGTGAATGAAAATTTCTTTGTCAAAGAACAATCGGAGAAGGAGGGAAAGCTCTGATGTGAGTTTGAAGGCTTGACACTTTTTTGCTTCAAGTATTATTATGCAATCTGGGAAAGTAACAAGGAAAGCAGAAGAGACAGAGACAACCAAGGCGAAAACTAAAGAAAGGAAGGAATGAAGTGAGGCATGCACGATTTTGCTGCTTTTTCTATACTCTCTGCTCCCTTTCCACAGTTTTTGTTGATTTCACTGGTTTGGTTTGCTGGGTTCATTCGAGTCTAGAAAGAAAGAAACTGCCGCTCGACTGCATTTTCTGTACTTTTGCGTGTGGATTTTCTCCTGACATGAAACTTTTATCTCCTCCACTGATTTCGTTTTGATTGGCACTCAAAAAATATGACAGTGTGTTATACTTGGAGACTGCGCGGCGTGGCAGGAACAAACGACCAGCAGTGAATGAGAAACCAAGATCAGCGTGAAATGGCCTCGCTTGTTTCCCGATGCAAAATTGGGAAAATTGTTGTGGAAACACTGAGGAAGTTTCCCGCGTTTGTTATTTATACACAGCTGACCGCTTTAGCAGGCCGACGTGCACGGAGAAATGACGCACTTATTGCGATGGCAGGCTCCACCAATTATTATTCGAAAAATGCCAACCCACAAATGCTTTTATGTGAATGTAACCAGAAGAGACTGCTTACTTCATTCACCCGCTGTCTCGGCGTATGAGTAGGTTATTCGATCAGTTCATTTCCAATTTTAGCGAGTGTTTTATTGCCAAAATAATGGATTCGGGAGCTGCGTTTCGCAGAGGAAGAAAGTTTCCTGAAGAAGACAATAAAAATTGTTTTTACTTCAAACAGACAAGATTTTGAGAGCGATGAGATGATTTGCTTAACTCGGACTGGAGGAAGTTTGGGCCGGGTGAATCTGTGCTCCGGACATTTATCTCTTACTCCATAAAATTGATGCAATGCTTTGGACAACCAGTCTGATATTTATTGCATTTCAGACGAAGGTAGTAGTCGACACCAGGCACAAGGATCGTTGAACTAGCCGATCGTAAGTGTAGTTTATGATTGCCGAAATGTATTTCTTCATTACAGTCTCTGAATTCTATTTGTAAAGCGTTCGCTCATTTCGTAATTTAAACCATAGCCGAGCACTGCGTATTTGATGGGCAAAAAATAAGGAAATGATCAAGTGGCTGAACAAAGGAAGCGGTGAGCGGTTCTTGTCCAGGTTTATGATCACTCCATTTATCGACAGTTCCTGCATTCGGAATGTGTGCGCTACACACGCACCCGAACACTAATAGCACGTTGTGGGGAGGAGACTTAATGGAGAAAATGTGGAAATTTCTATGAAAAATTCTTTGGTCTGGCCAAACAAGCAGAGCCTGAGTACGGCATGAGAACAACTCATCCTTCAACACACTAACCATTGATTTATAGTCTCGGTGTATGTATTTATGGTATCGCGTCCCGCCGGCGTGAAAGATCACATGCAATGCGTACTTGTAAGTATCATTCTCGATACCGTTATTGAATAACCAATCCCGGAAAGTGCCATGACCTCACCACCGCACGGCCGCAACTCCGCAATGAGCGCCAAACCCTTTCTTTCGCTGGTTGGAAATTCTTGAACGGGCCAGGCCTCTGAAGAGCAATTCCCGGGTTAGAAATATTTCATAAATCAGAATATGGGTGGATACGCATCATTTATTTTACCGTGTGCGCTACTTATTCGAAAAGTGCACATTATCAAACAATAACGAAATGTGATATTGGTGCTAGATTTCAGTGAACAGCGTTGCTAGAAATTGGAATGAGTAGCGAATTCCCTTAAGGAACTTAGAAGACAAAGATAGAGGAAAATTTGGACGTACTGAGCGGTTAATAAGTAGTAGTTTCCAATACGCAATTATGACGTTATACACGTAAAATCAAGGTTCATGTTCACGTTCTACTAAAAGCACACGTCAGCTCCCGTTCCTCTCAAAACATGAAATTTTTGGTGCCACTGACACTGTAGAAGGACCGTAGAGAAATACGGAAGGAGCGAGTATGTGGCGAGAAAAATTGAGTAATAAAAATACTCTCATGTAATACAAGGGACCGTATGTAAACAGCAGCGCCAGTTTTCTCGTCTTGGTGTTTATATGCTTCAGCCAAGTGAGAATTAGCGCAACATGTCTCCGCTGCGAAGAATTGTGTCATACATAGTTGGTTGTTAACGCAGATTGAGTCACATTTCACGAGAAGTCTTTCCCGTCCCGGGGTGTCGTCAACAACGAAAAAGCCATACCGGCGTGGTTATCGTCTTCTTCAGTGTCGTCATTTGTTTCTAATCCTCCATGCTCCGTCTTCCCCTCCAGAATTCCAGCCACATGTTCGCGTCACACAGCGCAGCACACTAAATTTGTAACAGGCAACAACGGTATGCACATTTTTAGTTGTTCTTTCTCCTTCATAAACTCGCTCATAACATGTAATAATAATGTGTGCAACTTCTGCAGTGATAATATCATCACGGGCACAGCTCGGAGGCTTCTCGTGTCGGTTTTAGCAAGACAAACATAAACTTTACAACCTGCAAACCCAACTGACAACGGATAGAAGCGTAGCGAGAGGCGGGCAAGTCAGTACTTTTGAGTTTAGTACTCGACATGATGTAACATCATTAGTTTTAACACGGGATATAAAATGGTATGTATAATATTTATGTTGGCTCCACATTTATGTCCGTATAAAGTATTAAAGTCTTACATGCAGACAAAAGTGTCTCAACTCGTGTCTTCTGATTTTATTATTGCGTATCCGGGCGACTTTGGCCTGCAGAAGTTGTGTCATCATTTGTGCCTAATAAATTTCGTGGCTGACTTCTCTTTGGCAGGCCGGCCCGGAGACTAGTTGGCTAGCTAATGGCCGGCCAGGACGTTTTTAAAACGTACATTCTGTAAGTATTGAGTATATTTGAGGGTTTCAATGGCGTGAACATGCTTAAACCGGGAAAATATATAACCACAGTTTTGCTTTCTCTCATACGTGTAATGAAATATAAGAAATGTTTCAATAAAAACGGACTTATGCTTCCACACTACACTTTCTGACTTTCTTCTCGTCGTTTGCCTTAGAATTTCCTTTCATTCTGTCGATCAGTCAAGCACCAAGAGAAGAAAAAGCCAATTGTAGCCACTGCCACTGCCACTGAGTCAGTGGCATTGCCATTGACGCCACATTGCCATACATTGCAATGCATTGCGGTCAAAACTGGAAAAAGTGCTTCCCAGAACTTGAGTGTGTTATATACCATTATTATTACTTTTACTTTCCCATGTGCCACGTAGTACGTATTCAATCTCCTGCTGCTTCTCTTGCCACCGACATTTCCAGCCAATATTATTATTTTCCTTCCTTTTTGCAATGTTATTTTAGCTTAACTTTGGCGAATGCACAGCGCAGCGCCCCGACATCGGCCCGCCGTCACCCAGCAGTTAATAATACACCGTTTTACTTTTACTGCAAGCACATTCCATTCTTTAAGTGCATATTTATATTCGCATTTCCTCGTAACTAACACTACCGCGTATTGCGCCCATAAAAGCGGATATCGCCGCATGGTCGGAGTGATAAAGGAAATGGTCTGCAATACGCCACACGCTGTCCTCCAGTATTTGCAATTACCAATATTCCGACCCGATGAAGGTTGAAGTCACGATAATGAGAACGGAAATGCGTTTCCAAGTACGTTTGCATATTTAATGGCTGGTTGTCCAATTACCTTGCTCCCGTGAGTGGTGAATTTCCACAGGAAGCGACGACGATGGAACGCGACTTGGCATTATTCAAATTGTAGGCTTGGCTGAATGGTCTCTCTCGAAGTCTGATTGCATCGCACAAAACTCTCGATGCAATTGTGCAATGTTTTGTTGCACTCTCGCCGATGTCTTTCACCTTTGCCATTCATTTGCTCTCTCAGCTTGCTTAGACGCAGCCTTGAAGAAATTGTTTCCTCACTTCTAATTTAATCCTTCCCTGAAGGAATGAGTTGAACCTCAGGAGAAAATGTGTGAAAGAAACGAGCGCGTGAAGAAAAGAAAGCAAGAAGTTGGGTGCAACCGATAAATCTTTCTCTTCTTTTTTGCCTGGTCTTTTCTTTATCCTTCTTCTGCAAGAACAATGTTTCAGTGTGGAAGACAAAAGAGTAGAATCAGTTACACTCTGCCACGGCCCTTTCCATTGCTAACTGGCTGGTTGTTACCTCCATTCTCCTTTTCTCTCCGTCACGGTTTGTCTGAAATTACATTTCTTTTAACGTCAGGATATGTGAAAACTTCGCAAAGCCATTTCTTTCTTTCCTCTTCTCTCTGGTCTCCGGTTTTCCTTCTCCATTGGTCATGTCGTACAAGGTGTTAATTTAGAAAACTGATGGGTTACTTCGTACAACGTCCAAATCTGCAATGCTCGGTTTCCGCGCAAAAAACTTTGGTTACACGTTGTTTGGCAAGCTAATGTGAATCTACTCTTTTGTCTTGTCATCGTCATGTTACGAAAGTAATGAAACTTTCTCTACTTGGCGTGATGCTCAGCTTAAGCACGTTTGTTTGGAATGTAAATGAAAATAAAGGCCACAGCCACCAGTATTTTGGAAATTTGTATTTTGGTTCCAGCGTCTGATCAGCTTTTACTGCCGACGTGAAAGTATTTCGGCCGGATAAAATAGTCGTATGCAATTACTCTACATTATAAATTCATTCCAGGCCCATGCACCCGGCTAAATAGGTCCGGAAATTGAAACTGCAAATAACGGGTTCATAATTTTGTGTTACCAGACCAGCGACCGAGCGACGAAACGACGTAAATCGTTGAGTCATTAATATAATTTGTCTTTGGAGTATTTCATGCGCTGTCGTTCATCATCCATGAAACCACTGCAAATATTCGGTCAAGCGTATTTTATTCGTGCTACGACTTTGGGCACGAAGGAGTAGACAGCATACACCGCTTGGAGCTTTGAGTACAGGTACACGTTACACAGTTTATTGTATCTGCTCTAATATTAGTTCAACAGGGTGAGTAAAACTTGATGGAGCATAATAAGCATTAAAAGGATTGCTCTGTAAATACCGCCATGAAGTGGGCACTGTGTTGAGAACTTTATTAAGGTCATTTAGAATATTAGCATACACATTCTTAGCAGTGCAAGGCAGGCATAACATTGGAATTCTTTACAGTTTCATCCCAGCGCACTGCACGCGCCTTCGGCTTTCCTTTGTCGTTGCTACATTATTGATGACTTTCCATTAACCTAAAGATTGTCAGAGGAGCCTGGATGAAGAGAAGGAAGAAAGTACCGAAGAAATCTTGTGGCCGCGGTCCCGCTTCAGGCAACTGGCGAAATACTGCGCGAATTCGCAGGAATTTGCAGTATAACACTTTGCATTACAATGTCTTCATTGTCGTTTATGCTGTAATAAATGAATCTTGTGCGACGGAGACAGCGCACGACTTACACGTGGCTGGCAAGTCTTGCAGAGTACCATTTTTATCCTTCATGCGAGTGAAAGAACTTGTCCCCCTGTCTAACCTTGCTGCTGCTATTAATAAATGTGACAGAAGAGAAAGGAACCGGAGAAAACTAATTTGTGTTTTGTATAACTAAACTAGAGCGGGGAGGAAAGGAGAAAGTCGGAAAGAGAAATGATTCCTTCTTTGCTCTTTCTTCCTCCAAGAAATTCTTTTGCTCTGCACCTCCTCACAACTGGCGAACGCGCTGCCTGTGATAAGCCTGTTCGCAAACTATTCAGTATACTATAAATAAATATTATGCAACCAAACCTAAGAAATACTTTAACACTTCGAACTTGGTACTCGAAAGTCGAGCTGCTGGCTTCTCCTGCCTGGTTAAAAACTTAAACTTGTTATTGGAATGTTACACTTAGCTTACAGGGTCTTCGGAATGCAAAATATTAAATGGTATAATTCTTTTAAGTCATAAATCTCTCTCCTTTCTGAGGTTTGTGTGGAGTTGGCGTAGCGCGCGCGCCCGACAGACGTGTGAACGCTGAAGTGAAAGGAAGAAAAACCACGGCGAAACGGCCCGTCTCGTGTCGCGCCTTTGCTTGGGTGCCCCTTTCACGAGCACAATGCAAAGCAGGTTCAAGTGTGCAAAAGGACAGTGTAAAGGGCACGTGAGTACGTCGCTCAAGGCTCTTCCTTTACAACTGCGACTAAAATGAATATGCAACGTGTATTTAGGTAGAAAGTATGGGAGTCCTTTGCTTGCCCTGACTTTCCTTCTCCGGGCTTCGAGTTCCCTTTGTTTAAAAATCCTTGGGATGAAGGCACGCAATACAAGAGGCAAATAGCAAATACGCGAGCCATGCAATTTGCATTATAGTAAGTGCTCTGATCTGCAAGCTGCATCTTTGAGATTGCATTTTTCCGCATGGTAAGCAAAAGAGAAGGATCAAACGCAATACGCAAAAGAGTGCAAAAACTGTAGTTTTCTCAAATCTTCCAGCGGAATGAGAAAAGGCACACAGCAGGACAAAACTTTCCTTGTGTTTGCTTGAGCAGCAGTTGCTGATTGCAGCAGAGGATAAGGAATGGCGCTTTTGGGAACGTGTATATTAACCGTAAGAGAATTGCAATAAAAGCAGCAGACAAAAATAAAGTCCAAAACCTCACGCCTTGCCAGAACTTTGTTGTCTTGCCAGAGTTTGTGTCTTGAAATTGCCTATCTTCATCTTATAGTGCGGGGCGTGCAGTTCTAAGCTCAAGTCGCCCTCAGGACGTCTCAATTTGATTGTACTAAATTATTCCTTGTCGTGCCTGTAAAACATTCAATTTACTTTTGCACAGTTCCTGGAAGTTGGAAAATGACAAGGGAAGACGAGGCGACACAATTTTATTCCTGCCACCCGACCCGAATCAATTCCGCGACAATCTTCGAAGGGAACAATAAGCAATGGAAGCAGGGACGGGTTGGGCTCACAGTTTAACGAACTGAAATATGAATCTGATTCGAAATTCGTGGCAGCCATTAAACAGGATTCGTGATTATTATTATTAGGAAAATTCTTGGAAAGAAAAGAAAAAACCACAAGAACATGAAATCTGAGGAAGGAATTGACTGGCCGGGCTTTGGGGGTTCGCAGTTCATATTCCACTGTTTTTGAAATATTACATTCAGATGCACAATCAAGTGGAAGAAAGTGCATTAGTGCGTCTGGAGAACACGCAACCGCTGCTAACGAAGGACTGTTAACATGGGAGCGAGAAAAGAGTTAAAGCATGGATAATTCCAATTTTGTCAGATTTCTTCATCAGTCTTCCGGGACGCCGACAAGCTTTCTTCTTCCTTTTCATTTTCATGGCACGATGATGTGGCCGTGACAAGTGAGGAGCGGCTCTAACGAGTCAATGATTCATCTCGCTTGATAAGGAAGTGAAGGCAAGGAGAGGTTAACGCGACGTTATTTAATGCACCACACGAACGGTTTGAATGGGGTCGTTCTGCTTGTAGGAGAAGAACAGAACGGGTTTTACTACAAGACAGCAATTGTACGTTGATGAGCTGACGGGGACGATGACATGGCGAATTCGATGGAGCAAGGGCAGAGCAGGAAGATGAACACAGAACAAGCCAACTGAGTGAGAAATAACAGAATTGACGTTTTTTGTTCTTTCTCGCCAGCCTGAATAACCTGTGCAAGAAAAACAGGAGAAATCGTAATAAAATGAGGAAAGTCAAGAGGAACAGGAAGCAGAATATAAAATAGAAGAATCTGCCAGAGTGAACCAGTCGAACGTGAGTTATTTCCTGGCAGCCATGTCGCTTGTCGTAGCTGCTGTCCCGAAATGGGTGCATTGATTCAACGCTTTTGTGCGAGGGAACACATGCAAACAATGGATGCGTGTGAAGACCTAACCTTTAGAAATCTGTATTTTAGGCATTTGTCAGAACGCTTGAAAAATCAGATCCAACAAAACCAACACGGAGTACGTGAGAATTATGTACAAATTTCATTGCATATGCATGTAGAGCACGGAGCAAATCCAGGCTAAAGCGAGGAAAAGCGTGCATGTCTTTATGTGTTCAATTCATACAACGAGAACCGAAGAAAAGAATTCTATTCCTTAAACAATGGAAGCTCAGGAGATCATAAGACCGTAAAAGATCAGATTTGTGAACCTACAAATACGCACTGAACAGTTGAAGCGCAGGCACGCAGAAATCATACAATCTGTCTCGGAGACGACAACGCGGTGTTTTGCCTGAGTACACTCGATGGCTGAATTTCTGTCCTCAATTTTACAGAAAGCTGGAGTCTGATGGTGCGACGCGATTCAGAAGAAGTTCTTTGCTTGGAGCGCCCATGATAAAATCAGCACATAAAGTGGGAGTCCTCTGCTCGATAAAAATGAAATATTTGCCAAACTAAATGCACACCGAAAGAAGAAAAGAACAAAGAATATATTGTGGTTTTCGGTTTAAATAAAACTTATGTGCTGTGTGCGTAGAAATAAACCCCGAAATATCAAAGGGATTTCTTCAGCAATATTTGGCTAATGCCAAAGAAATTATTGTTCATAAATTATGGAGATTTCCCTCCATTTCCCCTATATCTCCCATTCCCCCCTATTTCCCCTATTTCCCCCTAATCCCCGCTGTTTCCCTCACTCCCCCCCCCTTAACTCATCTTCGGTCTTGTGTCCAATTGTTACTTGACACTCGGGTGAATTCATGGTAGACGCTGGAAAGAGTATCAAACTTTCATCTTTACACTGGCAGGACAGCAACACAAAAAGGAAAGCACGAGATCAGGAGTTGTCATCCTCAAGAATGGAGTAACAGTGAGTTTTCATATTTCAGATGCTCATAATGCGTTTGAAACTAACGGAGGCCAACCGCAAACTTGAAGTTTTGCAAGGATGAAAATCGATAGCCTGTTCTGAATAAAAAATTGAATATTTGTATGTTCATGGTCCGTTTCAACCAGCATAGAAATACTGAAAACATTGCAGCACAAACGGAGAAAAAATTGCGACAGAGTTCTCGTGCTCCGTGAAATAGCAAAGATCGGGAAACTCATTCTTGCCTTTAGCACAAAAAAAAGTACTGAATATTTGACTTTCATTACGAAATGCTAGAAAATAAAACTGCACATAATTTGAAAGAAAAGAGAAACAAGAAGAGTCATCCTCATGCAAAATAGCAGCATTTATATTACATCCTGTATCCTTGCACAAAGAAAATCAAATTCCGGACACAAGGAGACAGAACCCATGCCTTCACGCTCAACGAATTCACAATGCATGCACTCCTGCAGGAAACTCGCTGCTTATCTCTTCCAAGAAAGCTGCCTGAAATTTGTGCCAGCAGAATCCAATATTTACGCTTTTCACGTGAAGTGAAATGACCTACTAAAATAATATTTATGCGTCCGTGTATGTGGCAGCGCGAGGAATTTAATACCAATTCCATGCCACCTTAAATGAAATTCATTCACCCTTTCTACGGAGAAATACGCTAGACTGAACGGAGAATCTTAATTGAGATAACGCGAATCGCAGGCGTTCGTGCTCTCGCATTTTTTTGCTGAACCCAATCCGAATAACAAGAACAAAAAACAACCTGGCAAACGGAGAGTTCAACAGCTACACAACCGACATTGACAAGGCCAAGTTAAGCTTATTGATGAGATAACAAATGCTGCTGGTCTCGTTGGCTATGACGACGTGGACACAATCACACACAAGACCTGTGAGACGAGGAAGCAAGAACGGGCAAGACGAAGGGAAATAATATGATTGAAAATGGAATGACACGCTAAATTTGGATAAATCATTTTTCACTTTCTCTCGTGTTTTCTCCTCCGCTCACTTTCGTCGTCCGTGTTTTGGTGTCCTGAAAGAATAAAATACGGAGCGAAAAGAAACTACATTTCTCGGTCAAAATCACACGCCAACATCAATTTCCCCACACCCGCTGCCCCACCACCAACCAACTTTGAATTTTGGGTCTCCCTTTCGTGTTCCCATGAATCCTCGCGCCAATGCGTGCGGTTTCGGGCTGCCGTTGCAGAAGCGAGCGGAATTCACGTGCATAATGTAAAAAGAATTGTGAGTGATTCATTATTTAAAATAAAAAGGAGAGGAAACATTCATTTACGGTGGTGATAAAAGAAAGAGAAAAAACGACGGCGGAGAAAGTCGTGCAGAGTAACACGAATGAATAAAATGAATGAATGAAAGGTGGAGCGGCAGAACGCGAGGATTCCAAGGTGTGCTTTTCCTGTATGAATGGAACGACGGCTCGGAGCAGCTGAAGAAAGAAAGAATGGAAACGTGAGAAGAAAGATTTGTTTTTCAAGGATTAGCAGATTCCGAGAAGGAGGAAACACAAGATGTTGTGGCACTAGAACAACTTATTTCTCCTGAGCCATTCGCTACGCTCTGAGAAGGTTCGAAGATGATGATGAATCTTTCCATCTTCATGATGAATTCATTTGGAGTATTACCGTTATGGCGAGGAGCGACAGACAATATAAGACCTCGTCTGCTGCT
The DNA here is from genome assembly GCA_009869945.1 of Mesaphorura yosii. Taxonomy (NCBI): domain Eukaryota; kingdom Metazoa; phylum Arthropoda; class Collembola; order Poduromorpha; family Tullbergiidae; genus Mesaphorura; species Mesaphorura yosii. The sequence continues at coordinate 114,228 of WIXG01000178.1, forward strand.
GCCGAGAAGTGTGAGCTTTCGCTGCTAAGACCTGGGACAGGTTTTCCTAAATCCAGGCGGCTCTAATTTACATTTCCACAGATTTTTCAGAAGCCTTGTTAGGACGGGGATTGGCGGCTTTGGTCGAGCCATGGCGCCTTTTCCCACGAACAAGTTTTTCATCACTTTTTCCCTGCCTTCGGAAGCAAGTTGGAGAAACAGCGACACGTGGAATGAGACAAAGGCGCTGGCTCACGTGCCGCATATTGCACAATTCGCATTTGCGACGACAGAAATTGCCCTTGCATGTTAATCTCGCAGACAAGGAGAGAATTCAGGATGACACCCCGCGAAAGACATTCCGGACGTCTTAATTTTATTTCCGACCCGAATACTTTGAATTATTTACATCCATTAAGCAAGTTACGGCAGACAAAATTGCATGTTTGTGTCCTTTCCATTTTGAATAATGTATTTTATGTCTTTGTTACACTCTCCAACCGAGTCGTAAGTTCTCCTAAAAAGTGGCTACAAAATGCATTGCAATTGGAGGCATTTAAGAAGGTGCATTTTGTTATAGTTTTATAACCCGCAGCCATTTGGTAGATCAACTTGCAGAGTTAGTACTTGTTGTGTTTTGCAGACAAGAGAATTATACCGTCTTGATGAGACAGTAGTCATGTGGCCCATCTTCTTGAGATATAAACCTCCTGAATAAAAGAAGAGCAAGTGCAGGATGCTTGGCACGACATTGGTTGCTTGAAATTTCGTAGTAAGAACAATTCGCATAATTTAATTTAATAATAGTAAAGTTCAAATGTCTCATAGACGAATCCTGGCGAAATTTTCTTGAAGCCTTCGTTTTGCTGGGCGAATTTTAGCACATGATTCGTTCCTTTTGTTGGCGTCCGAGTCGCCATCCTGATTGTTCTCTCGGATGCGTCTCTTGTTCACTGCACTTCACAGCCTCTTCTTCAATCTCGCGTCACAACTCATTCTCATTATCTAGCGCAAAGCAATGAATGATTAATGACGCCTTTCCTCCTTCATCACATCGAATCATCTCGACAATCCGTCTTTCTCCCAGATGTATTATCTTTCTCTTTTTCTCAAGTCAGCACAGCCTGCTTGCCGCGTCAGTCTTTCTCGTGTCCTTCGTCTCTTGTTCTCTTTAAAAAGATAATTTTATGGGATGATGAAAGTTAATGTCTTTCTCTCCCAGCTTGTACATATTGTTATACGATTATTATTAAGTGCTCTTATAATTGAACTACTATGCGAATGCACGTAATACAGCCAGAGTCACAGTCGCGTCGCGTCAGCACCAAACTTTGTTTCAGAACTTGCCACCATTGTCCGGTGTCATTCTGCGTCCTTCACTAATCCCAAACTCAATGACCGAGCAACTGCCCGCGTGCCACGTGGCCTCTTTCTTCCCTCTTCGTGCACCAAAATAAGTTCTGAGTACGCATAACGCAGGACGAAAATCTAATGAGCCCATTTGTAAGTTGAGAGTGTGAAGAAAACAAGTAAACGACAGCGGTCTGCTTGAAGAAATCTGCAACTTTGCGCATTTGACTGGGCAATATGTCCGAAAATTAACGAAAGCTGCTAAGAATGCATGCCCATGAGTAGAATATTAAAGATGCCGAATTTCATGGAGTCATTGAAGATCATTGAGAAAAGTAGATATGTGACATGGGTGGAATCGAATTATCTGACGCCAGTTGTCCTAATGAACATGAACGCCACTCGTTAGGGAAGCAAGGCAGTGAAATTGTTGGCGCTAAAACAGTGTCAACAAAAACATCTACGCATATACGAGGGCAACAAATAGAACGGCGAGTGATGACGAGTGACTCCCAGTTAAGCCTGCGTTTCAAGTATAATTTGGTTTGTTTACCGTTGGCATCGTCAACAAGAGACAAGCAGCGCATTAGTAAATCATTACATTTCCATTCCACACACATTGGATGAAGTCTAAAGGCAGGAGCTCCTGATTGAATTTAAGGTTGTTCACATCGCAGTCGCAACCTCATCAGTTGATGAATTTATTTACAGTGCTCTGAACTTCAGTATTACAGCAGAGAGCTGTGAAAGGCGAATGCGTGCTGATGTACTTATTCACTCAACGCATTAAACTCGCATTACCGTCGCACGCATAAAATATTTACCTTTCTCCAATCCAATTTAACATCTCTTTATGCAAAGTGTTATTGCCAAATCATGGCACAGTGGAAATGGAATTATGGCGTAAAAGACGCGCCAACTGAAAATGCATCCCGATGTCGATTATTGGAAAGTACTTAGACATTCACGCACTTGGCTCAGGACAAAAAAAAATTTGCTCCCGAAATGTTATTGCGCCCACCAACGTGCACCTCCACCCAACCTCTCTCTGTCGTTCCGTGCCCCGCGTGCGAGCCATTTCCCCATGTCACACAGAAAACAACTGCATTTTATGCCCTTCTTAAAATGGATTTTACAGACAATTCTGCTGCAAAGTGTCGACTTTCGTTGTCGAGTTCAAACGAATGCGTCATGCAACCAATTCTCTCTGGCGTTTGTCGCTTTTGTAATACAGTTTTATGGAAACTTATTTAAAACCATGTTTAATTATCAACGTGGGTTCAATCCCTCCAATGGCCAATGGATTAACAATTTGTGAATGACACCGATACAGGCAACTTTTGACTTTCGAATGGTGGCAGAAATGTTGTATCTTTCCCCCTTCCGTGTCATCGTCATCCTCCACACGGGGACTTGCCTACTTTGTTTCGAGTGCCTATTACGAGAGCAATAATAATAAAAGCACACCTAACACCAGCACGAAAAATTACCAAACTCGCGAAAAACTTGTGTGTCATCAGTTTGTTGATTCGTGGTGCACATGGAGCAAGCACATGGCTGGCAGCTGGGCAGGGCAGACTGGCTGGTAGCATTGCACTGGAGACTTTGTAATGGATTTTGTTGAATCCTACTTTTTTAGTTTGGTTGTCCCAGAAGTTGGTAAAGTTGTTTTATGGTGCCAGTTCTCGATTTCTCTGTTTGGCTATCCGAAACTCGCCTTCCCTCCGCAGAGTGTAAACAGAGTGGGCTAGTGTGACAGAAAAAGTTGGCTGACAGTAATAATGTGACGGTTGCATACGGGAAAGCAAAGAGAAAGCGAGAATAATTGCAGCTATAAAGTTATTTCGTTTTTTTGTTTGTTTTTTGTCAAGTTGACTCGAAGGCACAATAATCTGCAAGCAGGCTCCAGCAGGATCCATAGCAGGAGCAGGTCGCATATATAATTTCACAATATGTTACGCCTGTTTTGAAATGTAGTACAAAGCTGTCTGTTTCTGGCTCACTTTCTCCGTTGAGGCGTGAAACACGGAACATTTAGACTCTACCGTGCAGTAACACAAAAGAATGGCTGATTCGTCCCTTTCTTTCTTTCGTGTAATCTGTATTATTGGACGTGTGTCCATTGAGTTGATCATAATTTTCTTGTCACTCTAGATTTGTCATACGACTACAGTTGATATATAACCTACGCGCGTGTAATCTAGACTTCACGAGTTGTGATAGTTTCGACTTTCTTTCTCCCATCCAAACTTGTATTACTGTTATTATTGTTTCCATTCCAATTGTGCCAACAGCAAGGAAAACTTCATCAGCGACTAGAAACAGGAAAGACATATTTCCAACTTCAAAATGTCAGGTTTTCTTTACGCACTGCCTCCGTCCAGCCGTTTTCACGCACTTCCTCGGTCTTTTCAGCACGAATCCACTTCCGAGTTGGCATTATTTATTGCTTCTCGACGGATTTTACACATTAATGAAACAGCATAATTTATTGCTCTACGCAGCTTAACTCTAAGCTCCTTATTACATTTAATTCGACACTTGTGTACGCTTGGCGAAGAAACCGAGTTTCAAGTTCTGCACACAAATCCAAATATTTTGCTAATCTACCAGCCACGGAGAGAGCAGGTATAACAAGATTAAGAGATGCTGTTCTCGCGGTTTTCTCTCTTTTTGCCCGGCCTGCACGGGACAGACATTTCGCACTTAATTCGTTGTGGGCACTCGCAAAGACCTGAGCCTGATGCAAATTCTGGTCTGCCGCATGCCATCGCGACCGATGAGTCAGGATTCTTATCTGCCAGCCCCAAAATTGCATTGCTCCAGATCCGCAAGAAGCTAGGGCTTTTGTACTTGTTCGCTCGCAAGAGTCGGCTGGCCGTCGGTTTGGCGCATAAATAAAGAAGCAATAAGGAAAAGATGAAGAGAGAGAAAGGATTTGGAGCAAGTAAATCTAAGAATATTGTTCCCAGAGGAATTATTTGGAGTTATAATATGTAGTTAGAAGCATCATACCCCAACCCAAGAAATGGGAATTGTGTATAACGGTTCCAGTAAACTGCTGCGCGGCTGTTGTGATATTTCTGAAAATATTACAAAACTGGAAGCCCGTACTGAACGTAAAGCAGTCATTGAAGGCGTACAGAGCACAGAGGCCCTCTGAAGAAAGTGGGCAAGCGTGAGGAGTGGAGAGAGAAAACGCAACTTGAAGAAAAAGGAGAATTTTCCTTCGACTTGACACCTTTTATCATCACAATAAAACCAACTTGGTTTTCTTTCCTCAGACTACCTTTCTCCACAATGACTCTCTTTCACCATGATGATCGCGATACTGCACATAATGCAGATGCTGCTCGAGAGCAGTGTGCAAAATACACAAAGGAATGATCCTCCGGCCTAATAAATTTGTCACTCTGACTGAGAAAGGAAGGTCGTGGACTTGAAACTGGGTGAATGGGCAACGCCGCTGTTCACTGCACGCCACGCAAACCATGAGAAATGAATTGCACATTCAGAACAGAACAGATGTTTCATTCCGGAATCCACGTTATTACTTTACAATCCTCTATTCTGCTTTCTGCTCTCTGTTTTGCAGTCGGTTATTTGAATAATAATATTATTTTAATACCGTACGCTCCTCGGCCGATTAAATGCGTCCACGTATTTTGTCAAAACAAAATTCTACGCCTCAATCTCCGGCAAGTGGATCTGCTCTCGAATAATCCTGTGGAAGAATCCCGACACATTTACTACCATCCAATGCAGGCAGATCACAAGCATTTTCCGTCCACCGTTCACAGTTCGCTGGTGATGTCGAACGGGAGATAAACCCGAAACGAATGCTTAATACAGTGTGAAAATATGCATGAAGACCACATTTCGCCACATTCCTCGCGCATTTCTCCGTTGCTTCATGAAAATATGTATTTTAAGTTCTCAGCTACAGTGTCATTCGGAAACGCAGTCTACTTGGTCTTATTTACAGCTTTAACCACAACATTGAACTCGGGTTTAAACGTTTCATGTCAAATAGATATCTGAAGGTACAATGCCCTGGTTTCAGCACAACTTTCAAATGTTTCTAGGATAGAAGGCCTGGGACGCTTACGCCAGATGTTGTACTCTGCAACTGTGCATCCTTTTTTTGTAGCCCATCGTTGGTAACATGCAAAACCAACACAGTGACTTTTCCAGAAATTGCAATAGAACATTGAAATTGCCATTGCAATGTTAGTCAAGCTAGCTTGGTTCTGAATTCAGAGAGACACGGAATGACACACCAAGATAAGATTCAGCGTGCAAAGAAAAAATGCGGCTGTACCCTCGCAAAAATGTTGAAACGTCGTCGACGTCCTAGTCAGTCGAAATGCTGGCAAATGACTTGTTGCAATCTCTTGTCGACGTTCGGTTACATCTTTTGTACACACTTCCTTCTGTTTTCTCTTTCATGTGCCACATAATAAATCAGAAACGAATTTTTTCTCGCTGAAGAAAGGCAAAAAAGACATTTATATCGAAAGAGAGAAAAATATGCTTTGGTTATGTTGCGATGTATTATTTTTTCTTCTGGCGTTCTTCGTGTCTGTCGCTCGCCGCCGTGTTTCATTTTCATTCCACAAGAAATTCATAAAAGATTAATGGCCTGTGTATATTTTTCTCGATGTCACTGGAACGTCTCCCAGCATACTTTCTCCTTGCCAGGCGGAAATCGATGTTTGCGTCTTGAAAAGTATCCAAGCTCAATTTCTGAATATGCTGCTTTCGAATGTCGCACCGCAAACTGGGTTGATGCTGATACTTGAACTTCCAATTTAACCTCCAAGACACGCTTCAGATGATGTGCGGTTTCGATCGTAACCGCAGTGTTTTCCAGCGAAACTAAACACAACCAAAATTTTCCGCAAGAGGGGGAGTACACTGGACATCGGTTTACTAATATTTACGGTTTGCTTGTCCGCGTTTACTTTAATGCCTTCCTTTTAAGCATCATTTCATGCGTGTGTGTTTTGACATGTCCTTCATTCGTTCAAGGTTCAAGATTCATTCATCTCAACTCTTCATTTTCCGTAAAGTCCATGAACTATTCACACAAGTCTGACAAGAAAAATGAGAAAAGTGCGTTCCACATCGGACGGACAGGTGAGTTGAACGGAGAAGTATGAGAGGACAACAAATTGCGCTTTGATATCACCGGAGTATAAAAACGTCCAGCCACGCCGCGTCGTAGAGAGGAAATTGGATCGCATCTCTCAATCTGTCTTTCTTTTGTCTTTTCGGCCTCTTTCGACCAGCCCATTGTCCGCTCACAATGAAAACTCATCAAAATACCAATTTAAGCGGAAGCATGAAAGGAGTGCCAAGTAGACACAAGCTGAGTGGCATCACTCATCCACATTATGCAGCCTCATGCATGCATGAAACCTTGCGAAAAACCCAATCAGAACGAAAGACAGTGTGGGCCTTGAGCAAAGTTATATTGTTCGTTTAATTTGCATGTCTTACGACTTATGACCTTTTTATTTGCAGGGAAATAATGGAATTTTCCTTCATTTTACGATTGTTCTCAATAAATTTGACAAATATGCCCGATCTTAAAAGCGTATCCCGAAGCAATAAGTAATAAATTCGCGTATTGCTTTCTTGGAATTGAATTGCTTAATAATCGAGCTGCTGCGAGGTACAAAACAGGAGCAAATTCTTAAGCCTCGGGACTCTTAAACCTCTCCCGAACTGCGTCATAAAACACTAAAGGCCAAACCCGTGCATAAACTCAGCGCATTACTCAATTATACTTAAAATTTGCGCTACGAGTCCTGCTTGGCTGGGAGTTAAAGACCCATTAAAATATTTTCTGCCGAAGCGAAACGAGAAGCCAGAGTTAAGTGGCAGGCTGGGTTGACTTCAAAACGTGTGGCTGCTTATTACAGGGCATAAAAGATGAAACACAAAGAAAAACGAGTTGCTTATTGTATTATATTACAAGTACAACACATTATGCTGCCATTATATTTTATATCTTATGTATTTTAATATGTCGAAATTTCAAACTACTCGAGTTTCATGCTCTCGAATAACTTAAGGGCATGCTCTACAAAGCGACGGCAGAGGATGACGACGAAAGAGCAGGAATTCAGTTCTCTTTCACCGCCAGTTTTTTTATATTCTTTCATTTCCTCATTTCATGTCATCTTCCTCCTGCATGACTCGTGTTCTTCGTTACTTTAAAAGAAGATTATACAATTTTATGACAGTTTTATTAGGAAACCTTTTTCCTCGTTCGCGTTCCCCGTGCCACAGGAATTCAGAACGCAGCGACAGCGGCATTGCGAGTACATGTACGACTATCGTTGTGCTTTGTACTTCTTTTGAGGATGTGTCGTGCTTTCAACAATCAAACTCCTTGTTATCCCGCAGAAAGGAAGCTACTTCATAAATAGTTTCGGGACTGAAAAATATGGAAAGATTTTTGATGTTTGGCTTCCCCTTCCAGTATAACAGCATAAGAAGCTTCTTTGCAACCTGCGACTGCATTTCGTTGGTGATTCTTTTGCATATTGCAACAGTTGATTTAAATTTATAATATCCGCTTTCAAGATTTCGTAACTATTCGTTCAATTATCACTCATTTAGGAAATATTAATCAGCTGATTGCGAGTCACATTTGTCAGTTCTTGAGAGTGAACGGCTCCGCTTCAATTTTGCGTATCTGCACCTTTCTCGCGCAAGTCATTTCCGTATTTCGACTTTTCAGCTTAGCGTAGTGCAAAATAATATTAAATGTTCTCGATCTGGGCCTGCATTAGAAAAATGAAGCTCGGTTGCGTTCGAGTGTAACTTACGTATTTCGCATTACACGACCAAAACTTTTCATAGGCCATTTCTCGTTTCCATACGCATTTCCTTCCATTTTGTGTCTCCTCATAAATATTTCTTGGTCACGTCTCCAGTTTGACTTGAAACATTCTTGTCACGTTCTCATGACTTGGAGAATTACGCCGCTATACATTATAACTGGACCGAGCGCTGTAAATGGCATGCTGCTTCACGCTTTATACCGCAGATAAATTTAGTCCACCCGGAAAGACGAGTGTACGTATCGCAATCGCAATGCAGCGTAAGAGAAAGCCTTTTTATATAATATTTATTTTGTCCTGTTTGAAAGGTTCCAATTCGAGCTGCCTTCTCTCTTGTAAATGAAGAGTTGGGAAAGAAAGAAAATAAGTTAATCCATGTCCAACTACTTTTCTGCTCTTTGCGCAATGTATGGCGTACCTTTGCTTATGCACAGGCCTGCCGTTGCATGCACTCTGAAAAGTTTGCTCTGCCCCTTACGCACATGGCCGCTCTGACTTTTTCCAGGTTTCTTGTGGAAAGGCAAGTCACGGCACGGCAAGAAAGATTTGAACGTGATTAGAAAATGTATAAAAAGGAGTGAGGAAAATATTATAGCATGAATTTTTGCTATTACCCGTAACTCTTTCAGCTCTTGTCGGTGTATTGCTTTCACCAATGCAATGAGTGCATTACCGGACGAAGTCGGCGCATTCATTTTTATTACTACAGTGCTCTGATATCATTTCCCGTTCAAAAACAAAACGGAGGCGAATATTGTTATTACTGAAATTGTTCCAGCTTGCTTGGTTTTAATTCAATCATAAGGTCATAACAAACCCGATTTTTCTCGTACCTTCCAAAAAAATGTGTATGACATGCGTAGCATATGAGAAGTGCATAAAAATCAAACGGAGAGTAGTTTATCCTGTTATAAACATCATTTGATTTGTAAAAAAAATGATATGGGAAAATCAATACCTTAAAATTCAGCGCTTAAAGAGTGACGACTTCCGAATATCTCCTTACCAGTCCAATTGATTCTTCAATTCAGTTGAACGCAGTCTTGCGCAGTGAGCATCTGGTCTTGTTACTCAAGCTGACATTTACTAATATGCAATTTAGAATTACAGTTCCTCGTCATTTTTCTTGTGCTGGTAAAGCTTTTGAGTTTAGCGGCAAAGTCGTGCTGAATATAAGAAGTTTGTCATGAAACATGAACGTTTTGCTTGTTAACAATATAATAAAACTTTCGTTACGCGAAGTGCAGTATTCCGTAATAAGCGCACGCAGCAAGGCAGCAACCCAGCAGAAAGTAAAGTGAGGAAGGTTAGAAGGAAAGAGAAGAAGGTGAAATTGACCGGAAGAAAGTGGGAGCAGGAAGAAGAAAGCTGGAAAGGCAACGGCGGCAGCGTGACCTCGCCGAATTTGACTGTCGTTCAACAAAGGAGAGTTTTGCGTAAGACTTTCGAGATAAAAACCAGCTCAGAACCAGCTGAGTTCAGTTCTTTCACCTTGCACAATGGAGAGTTTACGCTCGTTCTCTTGCATAACGTCTACCCACACACTATTATATAATTTCAGGTCGATTTACATGCATTTAACCATTTCAGTAGCATTCGTAAATAGTTAACTCCGTACATGAGCATTGTATTTATAAACCCAGAAAGGGGTTAACGGCTCTTCTTGAAGAAAGTTACGCATGCAATCTTGTCATTAACTCATTCCATACAAACTATATCATGTATCATGCTATTACTGGAACAACCGTAAACGGGAATTCTTGAACCACACAAAATATAAATCCATAGTCCGCAAACTTCAAACTAGAAACTGAAATTCCCAGAAAGGCGAAGCACGCCAAGGCGGTATTCCACATGCACATGTGCGCCTGACATTAGTATAGATTTTTCTGCTCAACGAGCTCCTGGCATATGAGCTGCATGCTGGACCCGTCTCGGGTTTCGCAATTCCCTTTCGCTTTTTCTTCGTTACCCGCTCGATTATTGCACAACTTTGCATGGGTTCTCCTTCCTGTGCCTTAAATAATTTTTACCTGCATGCAAATTTTTCCTCACTAACAAGCTCATGTAATAATTATAATTATTGGCCTATTAAAATGTCTTTCACTGCAAGACGCATTGTGTATTTCGCATTCTCACCACCCGAAATGTCATGCGGCTCTTAATTGTGTCATTCTTCCATAAAAGTTCGTATTTCACTCGTTCGTGTAAATCCTGTGCATGTGCAGGTGCGCTCGACCCGGTGAAAGTCAAAAACCGATTAAACCGACCGCAACAACAGCGAGAGTTAAAGGCGGCCATTCATTAGTACGTTAAAATAATAACATGCTAGCAACCCAAATCGCAACATGCCATTGTTTTAACTATTCATGGATCGTGGGCGGTGTCCACGCTTTGTGAATTATAATACAAAGTGAGAAATGAGATGTGTAATAAATATAACATTAGCGGAACCACCTCATTAAAATTCGGTCAAGTTCGTCTTTTATTCAAGATTCTTCACATGACTTACCGAAATCGGAGGTCAATGCACACAGCAAATAATTAAATTGAGGAAGTGGCTGACATGTCAGACTATCAGTTCAAATTTACATACAAGTGTCATTTCGATTGGTTTAGTGCACGACGCGCTTCATCTCTTTTCAGCGTAGATTCTCTGAAGTAGATGCACGTATTTATTTATGTTATGGCCAAGTCATTTCCATAATGTTAACATTCGAGGCCTAATTTCATCATCGTCCCATTAAAAATAATGTGAGCTAATTAAGCACTTGTTTTTCTCCTCGTTTCCAACACACTTTACCTCGTTCGTTTGCGCCGTGCAATCACAATCGTGCTTCTTTCACAGTTCTTTTTCGTTTCTAATTATAAATCTTTCCTGCTCATAGCGTCACGAGCGACTCGTATACACTTCTCAACTTCTCACTAAACGTTAGTCATACTATTTAGCCTTTCAAGTTCTTATTAAACAAAAACAAGAACATGAGAAATTATGAGTTTCCACTCGCGAATCTGCTAAAACATCAAGAGCAAGGATTTGCATTAAAAAACAAAAGCTCTTTCCAGTTTTCACCAAGCTCACGTTCACGGTCTCTTTCTCTTCTGTAATATTTTCTCCGTAATTCCATTAAAGAATCAACAACGCGTAAATGATTATAAAGTATTTGTGTAATGCATAGTTTCTCTCTTCTACTACATCTCGCCTATGATTCATTCAAATGTGTCTGATTTGGCAGCACACCTTTACGTTGCACGCGCTTAACCCGAACTGCGCTATGCAATATGTGTCTGCAATAATTCCAGAGTAAATGATCGGAGACTCGGGTCGTTCTGGTTGAACTTCTCTCATTCATTTACTTTCAGCGAAAACACGGGAAACAAATAGGCTTAACCGCCTCTTTTCTATGTATTTGCGTAAATTATTACTGTCATCACATCATTATCACTGCTCCTAATGATTTTAAAATGCTAAACCGTTCCAGCGAGTCAATGAAACGAAAAGAGTCTGACTAATACATTTCCTGGTTGTTGCAACAGTGAATGCGATTTCACGAATTAGAATTCATCACGTGTGATGTGCGTTAATGTGGTCATCAGCCTCAAATTATGCATGCGAGTGAGACGCGAATCGCTTTCAAAATGTAGCGATGCCAACTCTCGTCCGCCGTCCGTTTGCGCTGACCGAGTCTGTCCTGTAATACATTTGCGAAATGTGGGTTGAGAATGCCAATAATATCAAATTATAGTGCCAGCCTAATATGGTATCAATAGATTGGTTTATTTATTAATTTATTCTTGGTGGGACATTGTCTCAATCTTTTGTTCGTAAAATCTCTGTGTTATAATATAATATTAAATAATATGTAATCAAACACATTCTCATCGCAATGAAACACTTCCTAACCTATTCAACGACTTGTAACATGTAGCGTGATAGTATTGATTATTCTTTTTCACAACTACGTAAACATAAATCAGCGGTCGAATAAAACTATACAGCCATGTACTCTTACTGTACGGTGTAATCAAACTTCTTTACATGATTACGGTAAGGTTTAATTATCATTAACTAAAGCTTCGAATCTACATGTATTAATCAAAATTAGTACATGTCTTGATACTTTGGTTTGGTAGCCGTTTCGCTCTGGACAACAGAGTCAAAACACTTACGAGTAGTTTGCATACGCAGTAACCGTAGCCGTAGTCTAAACCTGTCATCGTAATGTGTCCAATAAAACTCTCATTAAGATCAGAGTTATTTATTTGCTAACCTTCCGTGCCCGTGTCAGGGAGGGTGGAGATGCCACCCAAGCAAACATCACTCCAGTTCGACGCCTAATTAACTTACGGGTACGGCACAAGTGGGCGAGCGAACAGGCGAAGGTAATTATTCAAACTTCCATTACGGACCTCTCGCTTCTGTGATTAATGAACTAAAATCTAGAGTATTAGCACAACTCATTCAGCAATCTCAGTCAGAACAATAAAAATTAAATAACGCTAACACGCGTCAAGTCTCGTAACAAAATATTGAATTTCTATTCTCTGGGAATCTAATTACTTTTTCTCTCTTTATATCCTAAGAAGATCAATATTTAAAAAAAACGCGTTTGATAACTTTGCGCTGCGGAGAAAAGAGGCAACATCAACTCAGCCAGCCACCAACTTAGCATCGCAGGTGATTATTCTCCACTATGCACATTACTCATTAAGGCGTACCACGAAATGATAAGCCACAGCAGTGTGGCAGTGGTGAGCATGGAACGGAACGTGCATGCATTCGAATCGGTTCAAGTAGTGGGTGAAGTTTGATTCCCGTCGCTCCCCTCACCAATTGGAAACTTCATCGTTTGATAAATGAAATCTCTGCATTCCCTGCCGAGCGCCATTGAAGTCTGCTTGAGTCTGGCTGCTTTGCTTTCACTTCCCCTCGTCACCTGCACAAGAATAGAAAAAATGAAAATATTACAAGTTGTTCATTCAGGTGGGTGACTGATTGATCGCGTTCACTCAGGAGTGGGAGACCACGCGACAGTGCAACGACAGCGACATTGAGCAAGGTTCCCTGATTGGGGACAAGAAACAAATTTTACACTCTGTAATTGGAAATTACCGAGATTTCTTTTCATGTGCATAATTTGAATGCATATGCATGGTTGAGCGAAGTGGGTAAGCAAATAAGCATAAAGTACCCATTCTACATAAGCAAAAGCATTAAGTTCTGCGAGTGTGTATCGCCGATGTTATCTGTTCCAAATTATGAAAAATGAACGTGTGTCGCGTCAGGCTGAACGTCGAGCGTGTGCGTGTAGTTATCGACTTTTTAGACTCACTGTATTATTTGGAGAAAGGCACAGGTAAAAAGGAAGCGAGAAGACAGCGGGACGCTGACGCGGGCGCGCTTTGGCTGTTGAAATTGTAACGGAGATACGTACTACTAATAATAAAATAGATTTGAGTGGAGAGCCCACGCATCACAGCATTCACCCACTCGTCAGTCAGTCAACGCGAATAACAAAAGCAAATGAAAAGCGGTCGCTAGGAAAATGCAATGTGACTACAACACAATTGACTGACTACTATTATTATTACCGTGTGCGGTACGCGTTGACGTTGCCATTCATTTCAGGCATATAACTATAATATAAATACCACACTCGTACTCTCACGCGTACTCGTACTTTCACGCTTCCATGAATGGCAACTAGGTGAGAGCGGTAGCATTTAATGATCTAGTCGGTTATACTCGTGGAATACTCGTTTACGGTTCTGGTCTTGTGTAACAACAAAGAACCCAACAAAAATGTGAACGCACAATTGTGAGGATGTGCGTTCCCGTAGTGCAACCGAGGAGAAAGTTAAAACGAGATCTGATAATGAAAGCGAAATGACGATTTTCCTCTCGTCTTGTTATTGTGCCACGAGACCATTTTTCCAGTCTGCGCCCGTTTTGTTTTCAAGTTCCTCGCAATTCCAAGCGAGAATGAAAGTGCGGCATAGGAAAGACGGAACTTTTCAGGGGAATTGAACTCTTTCGAGTAGAGTTGGTAAAGTGTGTGCCCAAATAGACCGCCGCGTCTCGAGAGCTGCAGCTTGTCAACCAGTCAAGTGTTTATATTTAACTTATCAAGTGTATTGAGCAGACGTTTCAGACAGTTTTAGCACAAGCTGGAAAAGTTAATATGAATGCAGACGGAAGTCTTCGCCAGAGACAGAAATAGAGCGCAAAAGTTGCCCTGCATTTGCTTCACAAACTTCACGGTGTTGAGACGGTTTAGTTCAAGCTATGCGTGAGTGAGACAGAGGCGGCGTCAAAATGTGGCGTCCAAAATAAAATCAGAGAGAAACGAGGAAACAAAATTCGTTTGGAAAGTGAGTAAGGGCCGGCTGAAGAAGAGTGACATCCAACACGGGGTTACACGCACAAACACAAGAGAAGCGTGTCCTCAGCCCTGACGGCCTCACATTTGTTTCCCGATTGATAACATTCGAGCCTCAGAGCAAAGTCTAAACGCATAAGTCGCGTTTTAACGGGAGTGCTGCTTAGCCTTTACTATCTTCAATTGCGTTCGATGACGAATACAAACTGCCCATTTGAAGACAGTAGACAGTAGAGTCAATTGGTTGATTGTTCATTTGTACAGAAAACGCCAATAAATACGGGATAGAAGAGTTTCATTGTTGCATTTCTCAGAAGGATTCGGGCTTACTGGGAATGATTCCCATTCTTTGGAACCAAGTAGTAGTACGATTGAATGAAAACTTGAAAAGTGTTCGTACTAGTTATTACTCATGAAATGATCTCAAGCTAGGCTCAGGAAACAAGCAAGCCAGAAATGGATAACCGAACTGGCAATGGCTATAGAAGTATTGAAGAGTCAGTCAGAAGGCCATTGAATTAAGTCAATTAAAGCCAAAGAGAAGGCGAACTAATCAAGGCTCAGGTAGATCGATACATACTCTCAGCGGAACTGAACTCTCAACATTGCACTGCTGTAACTCGACTTGCATTCAGCCGATGTGATTCAAAACCCGCATTCTTTCTCCCTTTCTTTCCGAAACGCATCAATAAATTAATTCATTTTTGTTTCTCTACGCGCGATAAAAGGATTAAAATTTGCTGCACCGCGCAAAGGGCACAAACCGCACTTTTCTTATTGTAAAACCATTAAACGATATTAAAATCCCCTAAGATTAATTTTTGCTTCGTCAGAGGAGTCTTTATCAATAATTTACGGTGCATTTGAGATCATAAGGTCTTAACCCGGGAGCAAGAACCAAAGTTTTTAATCTGATTCAATTTGAGCGAGGGGAATAAGAAAAAGGTGGAAACGTATGTTAGGCCAATTTTCTATTTTTCCATATGGGTGAGGAGATGAATGATCTTTGTTATAAGGATAATTAAAAAGCTCCCTTAATTTCAGGTAGTCGTATAAGCAAATGCTGCCTGAGTAATTTTAATTTTCGTGTGTTCTGAACATGCGAAAAGAAAACACTAACGAAGGAATATCGGTTTTCTTTGTTCTGCGCGAAGAGTATACAAAATATTGTGTTTCTTGCAAAAACTCAAGACAGGCAAGTGCCCTCAACGAGTTTCTCATCAGAATTTTGGCATCTGGTAGGCACGGGTGGAGTGCTGCTCCAGTTGGGAAAGAACTACTTCAGTTTTAGTTGCAGATAGATGCGGAACATTTTCCAAGGAGGAATAATCTAATCTCAGCTCCTGTGGAATACGGAAGGAAAAGTCAACGACTGACACTGAACTGCATTCATCCCATCTCCCCAGCATGAAATGCGGTTAGATATTTGGGACATATGATTATGCCATCATCATTACTCGAGTTGTTGCTGTTCTGCTGGAGCACATGAGGGGCAGAGGCAACCTTTGAACTTTAAAATAATAATAATCATCGTCGGAGTCATCGCTTTCCAAGAAGAGAAGTTCTATACTAAAGCCGTCTACACGGTCGCTTCGCCGTGAGCCTACGCGTTTGACGTTTGACAAAATACGTCTGCCGTGGTTGTTTCCAGGAAAGTCCTTGTCTGCCTCGCGTACGGCACTTGACAAACTTTAATATTAAATGTTTGACTTGGGAGCGGAGCGCAGGCCGACTTGTCTTCTGTCATCCTTTTGTGTAGCACTTCAAATATTTGTCATAAATTTGAAATAGATGAAAGATTATTGATCAACTACAGGCTCAACACCGATTATTCATTGGTTTATTTTGGGAGCATGTTTTCGCCGTTCGAAAGTTGCAGACGTGTTCAATTTTCGGCGTGTCCGCCTGAAAGTGAAAGCGTGTTGTGGTTTATTTTTAGTCCTGAAATTCAAGTTGGTTGTCTGTGCGTGGGATTGCCTGAGTTGTTTATGCAGAGCGGCCTGACTTTCAAGTGCCTGACGAATCGAGTCTGCAGCCACGCGAGACGACTGTCTTTGATTTTGAGAGCAATGGTATCAAATTAAAGAGTCTACACTGCTAAATGTATAATTTAATCACGACATGGTTTTGCTTTCATGCTCCTCAAAGCATCCCGACTGCATTATGTAAATGCCACGAAGTTGCAAATTGGACGTAATGAGAGGAAATGAAAGAGTCAAATTTCAAACATACTCCGAGCGTACGGTAGCGGCTGCGGTTCCGACGATGCTTCGCTGCTATTTATAGTAAATAAACACAATTAGCGAGCAGGCATATGATTAAAATCCTTTTTAACTTTAATTACAACTTTGCGCATTATTTCATCAAACAAAATACTGGTTTTGGTTGCTTCAAGAGAAAAGTAATTACATTAAAAAGTTGTAGCACACTTTTCATAAGCACAAGCATCATGGTATAGACTCGCTGCCGAAACTGGACTTAGACTCGAGGTGTCTGAGGTTAGTCGGTCGGTCGGAAATGTCAAAGTGTCCAAATTATAACTCTGAGCTGTCCAAAGGACAGTTTCTGAGGTCATGACCTGAACATCGCTTCGCGTTTGCCTTTGGCACGGGGTTGCGTGGAAGCGCACGAAATGATGCAAATGCGAGACGCTATTCTGGAAGAAATTCAAGTTTCGCATTCTGCCGAACGGTAATTATTTATTGATTTATTCAGCTTGCATGAGCCTGAGTCAAAAGTTGGCAACGAACGTGGGTGCTATTTATTTTGTCAAATTACCGTCTGCCATTGGCCGTTCTCACTGGAGCTCCTATCTGGATGCAGATTTCGGAACATTTAAATTTTGGCTGCCGTTCAGCCTAATCGCATAGTTGAATGGCGGGAGCAAATAATGGCAGTGAGAAAAATGAGCTTCGGGAATCTCCGAAGATGAATTGGTTTCATTCATCAATTCCGCTACAAAACTGATTGGGTGCAAAGAAGAGTAACCAAATTACTTTCTGCTCAAGGATGCAAAATTCTAAAACGCGCTGTACAAAAGATGTGGATTTATTAACCCTGCTGCACACAGTGAAGGTAAAAGAGTATCGACACCGGATTTACATCGCATTTTCATGCACTTGGTATTCGATGTGCTCTTTGCGCAGAGAAAGCGTGCATAAGAGAAAGGAATCATCCATAAAGTTTAAAGTAATTGCACGGAGTAGTAGCCGAGCGAGTGAAATAAGTAATAGTCATCTTTCTTCTCTTAACTCGGTTTTTATTTACCGAGCTTGTGTGATACGCTCCTGCTTCACTGCTTCATTTGTACACTGTATCCATACCAAGTGGTTTGACTTCTAAAAATCAAACTCGTAGTCGCGGCTCATGTGGAGGTGCAGCAGGAGCGGGAGCAGTGAAGATGAGGGTGTGGGAGGAGTAAGCACGCGTGAGTGAATGGTCGGAACAAGGAGAAGGAAGAGGAAAAGACTTTCACTTTGGAAAAGAGCCAAATCATTCCAATTCCTCATTCAGCCCAACAAGTAATAATATAATATAATGCCTTGGACTCATCTATCTTACCCTTCTAGGAATTCTATTCCAATTTCTATAACCCGCGCACCGAAAAAGTATAGGCAAATGGTAATAATATAGGAAAAAGTTTCAAAAACGTCTCTCACTTTTTTCCCATCGCATTTTAACTGATGATTTTCTCTCGCTTTTGCTCGTTTCGAAGCACGCTGACTGGTGCAAGTTTGGAGCTGCGAGAGTGTTCCCGTTACTGCTTAATACTTCTCCTGAATTCAAGGTTTCTTTGGAATCGAGGAAATGAATGTGTGTGGTAGAATGACATTTGAATTGATCACATATAGACCGAGTCACGTAATATTACTTACCGTCCTATTCGAGCAGGGTAGGCTCTATTTACGCACATCGAGCTCAAAGACTGTGCAGATTACAAGGTGAGTCTGCTCCTGAGACTGCTGCTGCTCTGCCTGGCAGCGTCTGCACTACTTGAAATTATACATGCTATACACAAGACATCGATAATGGAACCCGATATACTTGTAATACATTACCATTACCCCGTACATGATAGACACAACACAAAAAATACACACCCTAATAAATACACACTTTCACTTTCTTTCACTCTCACCCTGCTCGCTACAGTGCAGAAATCGTGCCGTGGCGTCGGCCGTCTGAGTCTGGCAACGAGCAGTTTATATGGAAATAGAGAGTTAGCATGTGGATAATATATATTTAAAGGTTGAGTGCATGCACTGAATAAGTAACCCGACTGCACTACATTGAACCTAGGTTTATATGTTATTATTTTTCTTTTTCGCTTGCTGCGAGTGTGAGGTCTATTGAGAAGAGATTTTTTTCTTTCTCTTCTGTCTTGTGCTTTCCCCAGTTCCTTCTTTTGTCCTCAGCGTTTCGCCTAAGATCAAGTTTTCAGGGCATAAAGGAGAGAAAGATGGATTGGAATGGCCCGCCGTGAAGAAAAGGTATTGAAAAATAAAAGTTAGATTCCTTCCTCAACTTTCTTCTCTTTCCTGCCCGGTTCGAGTGCACGCTCAAATATTATGAGTTCATGTGCAGATATAATATTTATTCAGTGTCTGTGCTTCTGTCGGGGCACAAGGTGACACACCGCACTCACTCACACGCACGCACGTTTATGTACGTAAATTACCCAAATGCTAATACTGCCGAATTCCCGTTCCGAGTTTGTGCTCACGCAACACACAAACCAAAATGTTGGTACAACTTTTAGGAGGAAATAGATGGATGATAGGAGCGACCTGAGATACGACAGATACGACTAAAGAAAGCCAAAGATGGAGAGCTCAATTCCCTTCTGAATTCAGTTTCTCTTCGACTTTTCTCTTTATTTGGGTCTTTTCTCTTAAAATGCAACATCTTCGTCAAACTCTCGTCTTGACTCTGAACGTTCGAGACTGCGAGTGAAAGTATTCATCAAAAACACAACCTCGCTCCGTTCAAACCGCTCGTCGCTGAAATTGTACGATACGTGCGCCAAATGGGCGACAGAATGAGTTGAATAGAGTGGAAATATGGAACCGCATTAGAAATAAGTTTTCTTGCTTTCACTCCATTCAATCCATTTGAGAAATTTTGAAAGACGGCAAGACCGCAACTGGAATCCAATCACGGAATGTCAAATGTAAGCCAGTTATGCGACTTATTTCGCACGCGAATGGCAATGCTACAGGAAAGAAAACGAAGCTTCACGTGCGAAACTTATGAAACGGCTGGCTCGGCTCTTCTCCAGCCCGCCGCAAGGCAGGTTTGAGTGAAAACGCAGCGCGCGATTCAAGCATGCATAAATTATAGCGAAAGCACAACATGCACTGTCAATGTCTCCCTGACGCTTTGTTATCATTATCAATAAAAATCAAATAACAAGTACGAAAGCGCGGATTTTTGTGAGACTTTCACACAGTGTGATTTTTTGTCCGTACGCACTTGTCCCGTCCCGTGTGAATACCATCACAAATATTAAAGGAATTAGTTTAACGTACCTTCTCGTTGAAGTTGGCTGGTCGTGTGTGTGTTGTGCTAATTTTTTCTTCTTTCGCTGCAATATTGGATCAATATCTTGAATCTATAGCTGCTAGAGAGTATACACGTTCACAGCACGTGAGTATGCATAGCCCGAATTAATATGATTTCGGTTTACTGCTCCCTTGTTATAAAAATTGCAACACAAATACGACACTCTCATACACTCAACACTGTCTTTCTTATCGTCGAGACAAGTCAAACTGGAACGGGAGTCCCAAACATAGTTATGGGTGATTACTATTATTAGGTAGGACGACAAGTTATTACGCCGTGCTCACGACACGGACCGGACAGGTTCAACGTTTTGCTTGCCAAGACGGAGTTGTTTGGTGGCTTCGTATTTCGACGGTGATTGTGGACAGTCAAAAATATATTACAGGGGCAGAAGAACGGCGATTTGGAGAACGAGCAGATTTCGCACGATATCGGCGTCATTTGTCCTATCAAGGTACTTGTGCACTCCTCAAACAGAGGCTTGCATCAATTACGTATTCACACTGCACACATTCAAGGAGACGTCCGTTTACATTTTGTCGATGTTTAGACGTCTGTCCCGCAGTAGCCTTCTTGATAGCCTTCATCTGGCGAGTCTCTTGCAGACGGGGCTCGGACGATTCGCGTTCCGACTTTATTCTTGCTCCACACACCGCTCATGAGAACACTGGCACTTCCACTTCCTACACCGATAGCACTGCTGTTCCCCGGCCCGCTTCCGCTCCCGCCGCCTCCATCCAGCATGTGCGCTCCTCCAGCCGCTGCTGCTACGCTGCCGCCGTGGTGGTGGTGCAGTCCTCCGTTGCCGATGAGGCCGGTACTCCCGGCGTGGTTTGAATGCATTAAACTACTCGCGTTATTAAAGTAATTATTGGGCGTGTGGTGGTCACTATAAACACTATTTTCGTGTATAATTGGCAGTCCGTAGTCTGGCGGGTACTCGGTCGAGTAGCCCATGTTGCGATAGCTTTGCTGCTCCCAATTAAGTTCGCTGCTGCTGCTATGCTCTTCCAGGCCAGTTTCCTGCAACACAGACACAAAATACGGCGTTAGAAGCCCGCCTGAATTATGACACATGTCATACAAGCTTTGAATTAATGTGTGGTGACAAAATGTGAATCGCCACGCTGCGAATGCAAATTCAGTATTGTGGGAGGCCTGCTAATCAATACACACAACACGCTTACTCGCATCATTACCACTGAATAATGGCTATGTTTAGTGCTCTGCGGCTTTTGCTGTAATCATGTTTTATTTACTCGTGCAAAACCCGGGCAATGAATTGCGTGCGTAAACTTTGAGTAATGAGGTAACAGATTGTGAAGAAAGTAAACTCGTGACTAACTGGGACTGTGGCCGTATTACGCATAAACATGCATGCAATAAAATCTCTGCCCGTTGCATCACTACGAACTACGACCGTCAGTCGTCCTGTATACAAGCAAATATCATCCCACAGTCACATTCGCTCTAATGCTATTTAATGATGCAGACGACGCCTGCTTACTGCTTTGGGTTCACGTTCAGTTTGGGTTCAGAAGCAAGCAAAATATTGAGCTTCTAATATTTTGTCAAACACATTGTCAAAAGTTAAAAATGACATTTCAGCTGGAAACTCGTTCTGTCTCTGTCTCGCGTCGTTCCACCAAAGGGAATACGAAATGGCGTCTGCGGTAGTTGACTGAATGCAATGCGGGATAATGAAAGAGAAAGCGAATGCGTTATGCGTCTAGTGTTTCATTAACTTTCACCACAAACAACACAACGACCTTTCTCCCTGCTCTCTGCTCGAGCTGCACACTCTCGCCCAAGTCCAGTAGCAGTCGTGACGCATTCTGCTTGAGCTCCAAACACCACACGCACACAAACACAAAGTACAAAACATAATCTGTGAAAGTTTTAAAGCTCTCATTTCACATGGCAGAGGAAGAGGCACAGCATTGACAGTTTGGAACTGCAGCAAACACATTAAGTTACACAAGTTGGTCGTTCTGGTTAACTTTAGCTGCCTGTACACAAACAACGCAGGCAGCTTTGTGAGTATTTTGTACGTTTCCATCGTGCCAAGCCAAACCTAAAGCCGAGTTTGCTTCCACACCAGCATCGTTGAAGACGAAGAAACAATAAACTCATCCATCATCATGAAAACTTATATTATTGCCAATGTACAAAAGCTATTCAACACTTTACAGCCGTATTGGGAATTGCCTTTATCCTTTCTTTTTTCCGTTTTCATTTCGGGATGCGCAGCGAGGGCGATGATGCTTAGGTTGATGATCCATTACGGAGTGATTCCGTTGAGCTGCGTATGCATGCGAACATGCTTTGCGTGTGCGCAACGCGAGGCTTTTCAGCAATTGTAGTGCAGTGACGGCAGTGGAACTCTGGTCATAATCGTAATGCTAAGTGAATGAGCTATTTAATCTTATCTTTTGGCCTGAAACTTTAAAAAAATACACTGGCACGAGGAAATGAGAAACCAACGAGGAATTTGGATGTAATTCCACGTGAATCTGCTTCCGTACGCTTTCTGCGCTGCGTACGGTCGTAAATGAGCAATAATTACGCATTGTTTCCGCATTACACATTTTGAACCCACACTTTCACGCTGCATGCCTGTTCAGATAGCAAAACCCAGTGTTGGGAAAGTCCTAGTCTCCAGATCGAAATCTTAACTGTTCTATTTCTAGCTTGCCATGTTGTCTCTTGTTTTGTTTTGTAAGTTCGAGCCAGCATACGACATTGTGCATGATTTCTCGAGAAATATCCGAGTTTTCGAGAGTCGAGATTGCCGAGAATCTCGATTTCTCTCAAACGATTCCCTGGTCGAATGACGGCAAGCAGTTGTGGAAGTTGTAGTGGCAGGTTTAAGTCTTTGAATTGGGCGGTAATAATGAACCTCATACGAGGAACCACAATGTTCGTTTATGTTAGGCATGGGTCCTATGATGTCAGTCCCTGCTGAACATTCTTTGCTTCTGCCTTCTTCAACTTTCTCTGTTTTCCATGCTTTCTCTGTGCACTGTGACGAAACCAACTGCGAGTCGTGTCGTGTGATATGATGCAGATAGAGTTGGTGTTGGTGTCAGAGTGAGACAGAGCGCTGCATTGGTAGTGAATATTGAACGACCAGAATAGTACATGGAGAGAGATAAGGAGCATGCCTTTGCATTATGGAATGAAGTTGGGGATGACGCGATGGCGAACGAGTAACCTCGAGGCAAAAGTTAACTACAAGAAAAATTGACTTTGGACAAGTAGAATAATGTTGATCGTCGTGCCGTGCCAGTGCCAGTACATCTTCTAGCCGTCTGATCTTCCAGGCATAGACCACAAAAATTTTTTGACGATATCCGCCTGCAATGCACGGATTTTTATGGATTGAAATGAGACAGTTTAGTGTTATTAAGCCCTTTGTTATGATACGCAACATTAAATCTCTGATGCAATCTGTGCAATACAAGCAGACGAGAGACAACGAAGGAGAGTCAGGTATTAAACAATTCTTCCTGCTCGCGTTGCTTTTCCTTCATGAAACGCAGAAAGGGACACAGAGTGCACTTAATTCTGATGTAACGCATACACCTTGGTTCATTTCAAAGTTGAAAGAGGATCATTCGCTCGCATAGTGAAGCCCTGGCCTATCCATCATTTAAATACATGATTCCTCAGTTCAAACCCCGCAGTCACCAGTTCTTGACGCTTAGCCGAAATATTTTAAGGGTCTTTCAAAGTTTTGCTGATTTGTCATGATTTCTGAATTCTGCACTTGTGCTTTATTGATGCTAGTATTTGTGAATTAATCAGAGCACTTTACCTGATACGAGCCGCTGTTATTCGTCTCGAGAATGAGGTCTGGATTGTCAGTCGTGGACTCGTTCTTGTTCTTGGCGAACCCGTTGGGAATGTTGTTATGATGCGTATGGTGCTGGGACGTCGGACTCACGTTGACATCGTAATTGAGTCTTGGAGGTTTGACTGGCGTAGACGTGGCAAGAATTTCAGGAGGTTTGTGACTGCTTCGGGCTCTTCTCCTTCTCCAGTACGTAATGAGCACACAGACGGAGACAAGGAGTATGAGCCCGAGCAGTGCGAGGGCAATGTAAATAATCTGTGTGGTAGGCAAAGTTGGGAACGGGAAAGGTGGTCGTGCCAACACCTCAAGAGTGAAATTGGCCTCGGCGTACCCAGCTGGATTCTCCACGACACAATGAAATTCACCTGAGTCCTTCTCCAGGACATTTGTTAGCATTAAAATGCTTCGATCAATTCGATCCTGGAAACAGAAAATAAACGAATGTCAGCGACGGAGGCGACGGAGAAGAGAAAATCTCACCCAATTCATAATTAGATTTTATATTTCAGGTTGCATGCTCGGCGCGCCTCGCCAACTCACTCGCCTTTCGCTCAGAGTGGAAGAAAAAATGACAAAAAGAGAAATCCTACTTTTCCAAGAACTTGAAAAACTTTTTTCTCGCAAGAGGAAATTTATCTCGAAACCGAACAACTCAAACAGACCGCGATGGAGAGCATCGCACAAGACAAAAAATCTTTTCCTCTTTCTCCACAGTAAATTGTGATTCATCAATTTTTTTCCAATTCAATAATTGTGCGATTGTGTAAAGTTGATTAGCTCCAATGAAGCCAGGCTCTGCAGTCACGCGAGGAGAAGAGCGAGCCGGCGTTGGAGCATAAAAGGGAAAGTAAGTACTTGGAATGGAATCAAGTTATCAGCGTAATGCAATAAAGACGAGAGAATGCACTAACCTCAAAAATGAGAAATTTCCGGTGGGCACTGATCATTGTATTGTTCGAAATGAGTCGTTGGTACGAGTACCAGCGCACGTTCGTGACGGGAACGGCGTCGTAAAGACAGACGATGGTCGCGTTCTCCTCCTCGTGAACCCGCACACGAGTTCCCGCCGGGTCGTTGAGGATTTTTGGTCGACAGGCAAACTCCGAAGCAGAAAGATCGGCAAATTTTCTCTCTGCAGCGTACCAAGTAAACAAAAAAGGATTTAAACTTTAGCCAGTCTCGGAATCCGCTTTCGCCAGGAAATATCATATCGTCGGTAATAAAATATTCAGAATAAAACGTGATAAGACTTACGTGCCAAGCGTTCCGGAGATTTGCAGAGTGGTGGAATAAGGTAAGGATTTTTGTTGGTCTCCAGCCATGTCTTCAACTCGTGCAGACGACAGTCACAATTCCACGGATTATTGTGCAGTTCAATATTGTGGAGCTGGGCGATGGATTTTACCTGCGTCAAAACACAATACGCAACATGAGTGAGATGAGTCATGAGTAAACAATCTAGTGACTTCACTGCATGAAGTAAATTCGGATCCAATTCAGTGTGGGGCTTCTCTTCACTTCCCTTCCGCTTTATGCAACCTGCCTCTTACGAACCGTATCCTCGTTCTACAATATTTAATACTTCCAAAATTTGAAAGTGACTCGAATGAAGTCTTGAAAATTACTATGCAAATGCCTTGCGACTTGCAGACTCAAAATTTTGAAGCAGCCGTGCACGAGCACAGCTTTACTCCGCTTTCAGATTGAAGAATCTCACGTTCCATTGTTCTACAGCTTCACGGACGCGTAGACGTTGCCACAACTAATAAAGCATTCCAGCTCCGTGCCACCGTGCGTGCTCCTCGCCCAGGTTACACAAAACAGATAGGTATCATTTTTCAAATCAAATAAACCGACTGCATGGTAACCCGACAAAGTAAATTCGAGCCATTTCATTCTTCCCCTGTGCTTTCACTTTTTCCATCTCATCTTTCAATCAAATGGATCATTTCCACTCGTTCTCATTTCATCCGCCCAACGAGGATTCGTCAGAACAGCAGCACGGAGCAATTCTTTTGTTTCTGCTTGTTTGCTGATGCAACGGGAATTCTTTATGGTGAAATCATTTTGCCAGGCAGAATGAAATGGTGTAGAAATGCTTTCTGGCCCTGGTTTGTCTGTGCTAACTTCCGCACTGTGCAATTATTTGAACCTTTTGCCTCTGGAGTTTATGTTTTTGTTTCGGCAACGCGAAAATATTATTGGGGAAGCACAGTCGAATTTGCGATGCATGCTCGTCGACCCGACCACAACTTTGTCACGTTCATTCCTCACACGTTCAATCCCCTGCAATTATCTCAGGGGACGTGGCCCAATTCGCTGCTGAAATATTTAACTAAAGACGCGCTAGGCACATTGACAAACAGACTTACCGTTACGTTGTTGATTGTAGTCAGATTATTGGAGCTGATCTTCAGCGACTCCAAAAGCTGCAGATGCGAAAATGCATTCTTATCAATCCTAACTAGCTGCGCACGGCTCAGGTCAAGTTTCACAAGTTGAGTGTTGAATTCGAATGCACCATTTTGGATGTGAATCAGAGGATTCCCCGCCAAGTTCAAATCTCTGCAAAACAAAATATCATACAACGGTCAAGTGAATCCATCCTTAAAGGCATGCAGTGGCGTAGCATGATCGTATTTCAGTTTCCAGGATCAGAGTCTCAAAGGTTTTCTGCATCGCATGAACTCATTTCTAGACAGTTCGCTTTGTCAAGGCTAAAGTATTGCAAGGTGATCGGATTACTTCAGAAGTAGAAGTACACAACCTTCGAAGTCATGCCGAGGCAGAAATTGGTGAGTTTGCACTGCAGCGGAAAACACACGTGCGATTGAAGAGAGCAGTCCAAGTGTTATGGTCTGTCTGGTCGCCGGCAGGACACAGGCGTAATGAATTTTACTCGTGGCGGAGGTTCGTGTTTACCTTCAAAGGAACACGGAACTTCAAAGGCATAAAATTGGACGAACGAACGTCAACTAGCAAACAAGCAAATACTGTGCTTGCAAGCTTCAAGCTACAACGGCCGAAACTCAAAACAAATGATTTTGCAGCCCGATAATTCGCCCGTGTGCGCAATTATAACTCGTGGGGCCGAAGGGAAAGTTGAGCTCACGTTTTGGGGCCGAAACGACTGTTTTTCTGTTTGATCGAAGGTTGAATTTCAGTCTGGCTGTCATTCGGGATGAATTATTATGTTCTGAAGGCTATCATTAAAATAATGTAATTATTATCAAAGATGGTTTATCAGTGCGCAATATTTCTGTACCGTTATGCGTCGTCCTGACAGCATCAATTCTGCAATGAATGAATGCTTGCGTTTGTATTATGAAGTACGCATAACTGTACGTCGCTATTATAAGCAATCAACTTAACGATTACGGCTTGCGCAACCAAGAAATTGAACTGGTTTATTAAATTCTGACTTGCTGTGACTCGTATTGAGTGTAGTAAACTGGAACAAATTTGCTACACCGCGACATGGCACGACATGAAGACACGATGCGATGACATTGATGTACTTAAGTCATTAAATCGAGATAAATGACGGAATCACGATGATGGATTCCGTTCTCTGATTGAGTTCATGACTTCAGGTTATGTTTTGTGCATTTGCAGAGCACGAACATTGATGACTGCATTCGTTTTGCGGTGCAGATTTCTGCGACTTGATTCCTGGGTTTGTTGAGTTGAGTAGTTGCAATGACTATGACTATGCATGTCTTGTGCTCTAATAACTGAAGTCGGAATTATATCCGGCTTTTTGCTTCATGACTGAAGTAGCTAGCGATTGACTTACCTAAGGAAAGGTGTGGCTTTGAAGGCTGTCGTGGGGACAGCTTGTAACTGATTATCACTGAGATCAATCTCAACAAGATTGATGAGTTCATTAAAGGCTCCAGAGTCAATCTGACGAAGTCCCGAACCGTGAATATAGATTCTCTGTAGATTCAAGAGACCAGCACGACGAAACGCGTCTACCTGAAGGAATTGCAGCTTATTTCCAGAAATGTCTAGCACTTGAGTCTCCACGTCAATGTCCGCCGGAAGAGTATTCAGATTCTGATTTCGGCATTCAACCTGCAATCAAAGGAAAAAGGAAGCGTGAACATCAGATCGTGACATGGATTCAGAATAACGAAATCAGTTAGACACAAGTACAATTAGCGCCTCCGCCGTCATCGTCGTGTCTCCAAATTCTAAGTGTCTCAGACTTGAAATCTTATAAGCTTGTGCTACCCGGCCTAACATAATAATCTCGTTGTGATTATTAAAAAGATTAAGACAATCTGGTGTCTCAAAACTCTCCTTGGTTATTATTGCTATCGCTTCTTTTGCTATTACCATAACGCAATCCGTCCGCGTAATCTCACGCTCATCGTGTCGTGTTTTACAAATACTCAAAACTTTTCATTTTTGCGTGAGCTCACTTCTTATTCTTCTTCTTCCTCATCATCCCGTAATCTCCCCGAATCTTAATCTTATTCTTCCCCGGCTTGACTTTGGACCGAAATCCAAGATTTGCAAGTGCACCGCGTTCAGTTAGGGTACTTGCAGTACTGCAGTGAACGCAGGGAGCGCACCTGCCTGGAACCTCAAGCAACTTGCTGCTTGCAATTTTATTTTGCATTTCTTTCATTCCGAATTTATATTTCCGTTACAATAAAAAAAACTTTTCATTTTCTTTCTTTTATTTTTACCCAGAGCTCTGTTCGAGCAGTGTTCATCATCGTCTTTAGCCGTTCCTGTTTTCTTCTTGCTGTGCGTTATTATATAATATTACTATTGCCCAACTGGTCCTGGCCGCCATCATAGTCGCAGTCGCGTCGACTTCGACTGCTCTGAACTCTCGAGCATTTGCGGAACTCAGCTACGGAGTACGGAGCATGGCGGCCATGGGTTTCGTTTTATTTGACTCGGGAAGGAAATGAAATAAAAGTTTCAGCTTTTTGAAGTTTCAAGAAAGTAGACTAACTAACTGCTGCACTATGGCGGGTAGAAACGCTTTACGAAGCCTACGCTAGGCGTTTGCTATGCCAGGGTAACTTGGAGAAGCAGTTATATAATATATAAGTAAATTTAAAGTCATAAAGGTTTCACTTCCTCGTGCTCCTCCTCTGAGACTCCTTCTTTTATTTTATTACTTATTTACTTTTCACTACGAGCGCTCGAATATTGTTCCATATAATGACGCTCGCATTAAGCTTATGCCTTCAACTTCAGTTTTCCTTTATTTTTAAGGACAATACGTCTTATCATGTGAACAACCAGCTTGACTACGCCACATATTTATCTCGAATGAAGATGTGAATATATTTTATTTCCTTCGTTTCTCGGTCTTTACCGCAACAAGGAACGCCTAACACTTAACAGCACGAAAAATTGCCTTGAATATTTCTATCTTGAGCGGCTGCGGCTGGGACTTGCAAAATGCAGAGTATCCGGAAAGAAAACAGTCTGCTTTTCTTGCGGAGCATGATGATAAGTAGCGAGCGCTGTTATGAACACATTGCTCGCATATTCCGTGAACTTGGATCCAGTGCGCCAACCTGCCAGTTTCCCTCTGCGTTTATACTTTATAATGTATACCGTTTACTTAAAGACTTTATATTTCAAAAAATAAATTAACCGGGTAAAGCATAAACGATGAATATTTTATCAAGGTTTTTCTCCGTACTCCATTTTCCGTGCAAAAATGAAACAATTTTTCTAATCTTGTCATTTCAGGGCGCGGAAAACTAAAGAATGCATTAAGTAATGCATTTTATGGTGTCTGTACTTTTCCAGATGGGATTTCGACGCACGGACCTGCGCGGCTACAATTTAAAGTGGCCAATTTCATTCCGCCCGGGAACGAGACGCCATGTAAATACACTAGAAAGCCACCAAGTAAGCTTGCAATAGAAAGAATAGGGCGGTTCAGTTCTCTTGAGAGCATTATCGCAGAATGCTTTTAATTCGCGATATCCAAAAGAAGCTATCCGAACGATAAAAAAAATATGACTCAAAGTCATCGAAGTCAACGTGTGAGTAACTCAAGCCAGCCGTGACAGTAACAATTGACTAAGCACAAAGAATGGAGACGCTTTGACTCACGTCTAAATTTTTATTTTTGCTTCTCCTTCGGTTGCCTTATGAATTTACGAACCGCAGCGCAAGGTAGAGTGGAAAATGATGCATGATGTTTCGAATGTATTGCTTCAATTTGTTTATGACTGCGTCGACGCAGATGAAAAGGCGACGTGCACTCCCTTCCGTCTTTTCGAGGACGTTATCGCACCGTTTCTTTAGCAAGTCAATAATAAATAGAGCAGAAATTACATTAAAATTTTCCTCATTTCAATTCAACTTGAGACAGCTCTTGAGACATTTGCCTGCAATGCGCACATAGGAAGTTTTCCCTGTGAAATGCGAAAAAATAGCTTGAAAGTTCTTAATGACTTTCGGGATTGGTCGAGAAGTGTGCGAAAAGTCGTTGATGATGCGAATGAAACTTAGGAAAACTTTATGGTGCAGCATTGTTCTTTTCATCATCATCATTTTCGACGGCGTCCTGGAGTAAGAATGGCACGGTTAAGAGGTTATTACAAATGGGCCGGCGGAAGCCAAAACCTAAACGAAAGGTAGACTGCACAAAATTAATGCATTCAAACTGTTACTCTGCGTTGGAATGACTATTATTGTAATATTTTTAGTTGCAAAAAATTTGTTGACGACGACAACAGCTTTAATAAATGATCTCCGCTTGTTCAATTTCATTTCTTAACCTGCTCTTAGCTCTGCCTCATTGTTATGCTGTTTATTGATACTGTGCTCATAATGCGTGAAGTTAATAACCAACCTAGTCGCGAAAAATGAGTACAATGCAAAGACTAATTAATAATAGCATGGTACGCCACTGTCGTCGCCTTGTCATTACGAAATAGCAGGTAAAATGTAAATAAGCGACCACGCACGGGACGGGCTTGGCCTCCATACAATCAAATGCAAGTGTAACCCTTTCAGCGTGTATTCCAAACATTGCAACAGAATTGCGTCGCCCTGCATTTATTTACACTTTCCCTCCCTCGCCTCTGCGTCTACTTTCCTCCGAATCTGATTCATCAATTAATAACAGTGCAGATACTGGAGCAGAGTCCCTTGATCATATTTTACGAAACCACAAAAGCGAGATGGCTACTTATCATCACCTTGTGCACAATGTGCGCGTGTACCCAGTGAGGGTCGGCTTTCTCTGCCTATTTGGCGACCCAAACCGTCCTTTCGTTTCCTCGCTCTCGTCATTCATTCATTTTAAAATGTGGTAATGCATTAAAGATTCCCAAACTCGTTATGCAGCGACTCAGTCATCAGAATGAAAAGGGGACGAAAGAAAGCGGAGTGTCGAAATACGGAAAGTACGGAGGACTGTGTAAATAAAAAATAGCGCAGTGTACGCGGATGTTAATTCATAATGGATGGAAAGCATTTTGTGGGTTCTTTAAACTGCATTAAATCCTAGTCCACGGCATTCATCAATCTCGAAACTCACAACTTGTGTGATGCAAGCTTTCCTTTTTTCTCGTAGCTTTTCAGGGCCCCAGCGCGCCCGATCCGTGCCCAGCGCTGAACGCTCCTCATAATCAGACATGAGTTGCATCGATTATGCAAGTAAAAATACAAGACCACACTGCTTACCGTTTGTTTTCCAGATTTCCATTTACAAATGCAAACAAGGGGACAGCCATTCACAAATGCACCGAGCTGATAATTAAATAGTAGTATCAATACAAAAAGTCGGAGCAGACTTGTCGTGGTCGTGGCACTAGTGCATTGTCTGGAACTCCGATGATTACTATTTGTTGCGTTAGATTTATGATTATACGTTCCATCAGCACGAATCACACTGCCGTCATCGAGCGCGGGAGAAAACTTCATCAGCACGGCTTCTGTTTCTGCTTTCGCTTCCTGCCCGCTTTCACCACCGCCACCCTCCCCCATTGTGACACTCCGAGTCCTATTCAAGTACCCAAACTCCTTGCTCGCTCGTCTCTTCATGGCGCGACTGCTGTCCTTGTTGGCGTTGGCGACTGATGAGTTTTGTGTTGGAGTTGAACAAGATTGAAATTCCATATCGCCTTTGTGCGTTTAGCGTTTATGTGCCGTTCGGATTTTGTAATTAATCAATATTTCTAAGATTTATTTAATAACGTTTCTTTTGTACTTCTTCGCTGCTGCTGAAAAGAAGAACGGATTTGATTATGTTCTATTTCCTTGTCATGATTCTTGCAACAATGGTCTTGAGGATCATTACTATTGCAGTTCGGAGCCAGAACAGAAGCACGAGAGTCTGCACTGTTATTAAATGAAATTTGAAATTCGTCCCGGTTATTATATCACATAATACACTTTTTTTTTTACCGTAGTCCGACTCGTCGTCCAAAGTTGCTACACTTTCACCGTGAACTTGAAGTTTTTCTGTTCCGAACACTGACAATGCGTAATTGCGCTGAAAACTGATAACAATGACAACGCTGCTTGGAATTGCAATGGCACTGCTGCGTGTTGCAAAGTTGTCCGTGTTTGAACCACTGAATTAAAAGTTTCTCACAACCTTTTGTGCTGGCAGCTTGAGTTTCGTGAACTCGGCTGATTACAGGCTCTCACAGTGCAGTGCAGTGGCATTTCAAGTCCACCAGATTTCTATGCTGATAAGAATTGCTGTTGTGATGATAATTTAATGTTTTCTTCCCACTCCTTTGAAAACTTGACTTTTTCTCATTACTTTTTCTTGCAGTTTTAAATCATATTTTTGATAATTTCCCCTGCTTCATGTTCGTCTTGCACGAGGAGACCGGCCGTAATTTCTCCTGCTTCTCCAGAAACCACAGGTTGCGTAAAATCTCTGTGTGACGTCTTCTTCTTGACTAATACGCAGCTAACAACTCGCTTGGCTTCCATCAACTGCACAGCATCGCGACGGAAAGTGTTCTCGTGTAGCCGTGTAACTCACACTCTCGTCCAACACGCTGAAAAAGTAAAGCAAGTTTTTGTAGTATTGCTCTTTCCTTTCAAAGTTGCGAGTCGCAACAATATAAGTTGTAAGTTTGTGGGTTTGACTAGGATTCTCGAGTAACTAGACAGGAAAATTGCTCGGGACTCAGAAATTGTTGCACAGTTTGGCGTAATCATAAAGTAATGAACCCGCTGGTTTCCGAGTCTCTCTTTCTTCAAATTTGCGCAGCTCGTTCTATGATCTTGTACAAAGCTCGGAAAGCCGTGTTTCGTGTTTTATCTGTTTTCTTTTATGCGGAGTAAAAAAGTGTCATATGAGCGAGCTTTCTTGACAGAGCTATATTGCACAACAATGCAATGGTAATAAGAGACACTTATTTTTCCATTTAAATGTAATTTAGAGTGTGGAGAGCGGAGCGGGGAGACAACTCAGCTGGAATTGAATTTCTGACTACAGGACAAGTTGTAAACCACTTTCGTAGCAGGCCAGCCAAGTATTTTCTCAAAATGAGAAAAAATTATAATAATGTATGGACCCACAACCAGACAGAGCCGGCCAGAGTTTGGGGACCCCGGCAGAAATGTTAATGCGAATACTATGCTGATGATGTTGATGATAATGATGATGAAGAAGAGAATAAATTAATTTTTCATCATCATGGAATCAAACTGCACGGCTGAGCAAGGCCAGGGCAAGAAAGTACACAGTGACAAGACAACATTGCATTGCTAGAGATTATAATAATACTTTCATTACTACGGCAGTGACTATGACCATGGCCATGTCGTGAGTCGTGGAGTAAGAAGTCGCATTTTAAGATGCCACTTTTTCACAGTCTAAACCACTGCTACACGCCACAATGGTATGCATGGTAATCAACTCATTTTTCGATGAACGATGAAGCTTAAGCCCAAGTCAAGTCTCAAGCACTCGCACTCGCGTCGGCTTGAGAATCTTGTACACTTTCGTATGCGTTTTTTACTTGTGGAAAATTCACAGTTCATACATTGTGTTCCGTTGCGTACCGCAACGCGCAATTTCGTTAACGCGTCGCAGCTCAGGCACAGCGCAGGTAGTAAGAGTCTCGTGATGATGATGAATTTCTTATTATTCGTGGTTCCAAAATGGAAAGGATTAACAACGCGTCACTGACAATCGACAGTCGCCGTCACTGCCTACATGGTGACGATGAACGTTTCGGACGCGAGAGGCTCAAGACGGCGATTCAGGATGACGAAGACGACGACGACCAGGATGAGCAGTTTGAAGAAAACACTCGATGAATTCTGCCTTCTCGGAAATTTCAATGTCGTGTGAGTTTTGTAGATCAATGAAGCGACAATAATATATTATTATTATTCTTACAAGCGTCGAGCAGGTAGAGATTGAATAATAAAGGGAATAAGAATGGAAGCTTTCTTATTTCATCCTCTGAGCGGAGCAGTGCGAGGAATCAGAGATCACAACGAGAATGGAATTGGAAAAGATTCACAGTCGGCGTGCAGTTAAAACTCCTGACCGTGGCCGTGCTATTGCGTCGACTACGCGCTCGATCCTCCGTTCAATTCAATAAAAGTAATCATGTGTTATAAACTCTCTCTATTGATGCCAGCGGACGACTGAAATCCAGTCGCAGCAGCAACAGTCAAGCCAATGCTATCCTTCAAATTGTCACGGAAAATAAATGGGAATGCAGTAGTGGTGTAATGCGATCGTTCTCTAACCAGCAACTCGAGCCAACACGCACTGAGAAGGAAAACAATCACACATTCACTGGACGATAAAATTGGACGACTACGGACGATAAACCGCACAACTAATTATTTTATGAAAATATTTTTGCATTTGCTCCTCCTCAACCCACAAATCCTCATCGATCTCTAAAGTCTGACGCCACTTCAGACCCTCACAGCCGACATCTTCACACCTTGTTAGCACAAACGAAGGAATTAGAACCCCAATTTGTAGTCGCACTCCCCGAGACAATTTTCTCGTGTGCACACCCAAAATCATTCGGCGCCCTGCTCGGGAGCGGCCGTAACGAGGTGGTGGATGCTGTCGAACTTGTGCCGTTAAATTGGGTAATAATCTGGGTGAGGAAAACAAGAGATGATGAAGGAGACGCTGCCAGAAGACGCCAAGAGCCACGCCACGCCAACAGCAAGACGACGCGGCTCGAACGAGAAATACGAGTTCGTAATATTAATTTTTTGCTCTGCTTGTTATACTTTTCTCTCGCGCACTTGATTTGTTGATGGAGAAGCCGAAATTCTTGGTTTCAGGTTTTATTTACTATTTGGTATGAAAGATATCGCAGTTCCTGAGATGAATGGTTAATTTATCAAGCATTTGCCCAGATGAGAGCATAAAAACTTGACTTGCTGCACTGCAGTTCATGCGTTTACGAGCAAAGTGCAGTTTATGAAGGAGGTTAAACTGTGGAGCAACAAACAAGCAGCCTGTTTATATTCCGCTCGGCGCGATCATGAACTTGTAATAAGGTATTTGAGTGGCACGCAACAGAACAGCAGTTGTTACACTTTACGATACGCGACTCGATCGTATAAATGTTTACATATTGAAATTCACTGAACTCTCGTTCCTCGTTTGCCTTGTTACTCCTTCCTCACAAATTCACAAACTTACAATGGTATTTAAGCAGAAATTGTTCTGTGTTCTATTTACATTTGTCTCACGGAATGTCAACGAGTCATTACTGCTCCGCTTTTGTCTTGTCTCCGTCACTCGTCGGATTAAAATGTGATGGAAATTAGGACAGCAGTCACCAGTCTCGGCGCACAAATTGCAAGCTGCCTTGGAATACAAATGCGTACGAATGAGATTAGCAGAAATAGCAAAAATACGCAAATTCACTTTCACGTAAAAAGTTTTCGTATTCTTTTAATATTCCTGTTGCAAGTTTTAAACTTTATTTCTGCCACGATGAAATTAACACTTTTTTCTGTACTCGCTGCTGAGAAGCTCCGCAGGAAAGTTTCCTAATGTGCTCAGCTTTTCGGCTGGGATTTGAGTGTGTATGCAAAAAGATAGATGTAAGTCACTTTTTTAATTAATCGAAACAATGGCAAATCTCGCAATGCAACGACGCCAAGAAAATGAGGAAGGATTTCTATTCTTTCACTGCTGCTGAGTTGAATGAGTAATTTCACTCTGTTGTCTTGGGCTTGATGGAATTGTGCTCTTCAAGACGACGATAACGTCTCGCCGTGCTGGGACGAAAATGTGAATTAATTTATATGGCACGATTTGAAACCTCACATAACGACGACAGCGACGACCGTCCTTTAAAAGGAGTCTGTGTATGGTCGATGAAGATAATTGTCGACTTAAGTGGTTTGAATTTGCATTTGCGTGTGTGCTTAATCTGATTTCAGCTGGTAAAACTCCTTTCCTGTCAGAATTCACACTTCACGGGTTTGAGACAATGCAACACGTTTCTGTGCGTGGTGCGGCACAATTCACAGCGCGTCGTCTCAGCTCGAGGTGAGAAAGAGGTGACACCAAATACGAGAGTCGAAGCACGAATGACAGCTCAGAGTGATCTCTTTATACCACAGGTCGAGAGATTCGAGTCACTTGTGTCTTCCACACACTCACGCACTTTTCTGTTTTCTACCTTTCTCTCTGGTACAAAATCCAACAGTAGAATGTCTAAGCGCGAAATATTCTCATTCGCACTACAAATATCCTCGTTGCGTGTGTCCAGACAAACTAAACTCGTGAAAACACCCAAATGAAGTACAAAAAGCAGAATGTTTACACTCAGCGTCAGAACTTTGTGCGAGGGGTAAAGAAAAGTTTTGAGAGGAACAGTTGGTACGTGTTCACACACCACACGTTTGATTTCGACTGAAATAGAGTGTTTTCGAGGAGTTGGGAACCAACTCGACAGTAGCGAGCGGACTTGGCGGCCTGGTCGGTGTTGCTGTTCTGCTGCTGCCTGTGTCGCTCTGAATGAGTAGTTGAGGGAAGCATTGTGTGAGTTTATAAGTTGGAAACCACGAAAGAGGAGACGCGAGGAGCCAGCCGGAGAGAGCCTCACCGAGCAAAAAACCCCAACTGCTTAGATTTCTCATTACTATAGCCATCAGTGTAATAATCCGAGGGACTTTTGTGAGTTGGACAACTCCAAGAGGATTTTACCATGTAGAATTGAGCCGAGCTTCACACGCTGCATTTACAACAATGGGGCAACTTATACTATTACGTGTTTGCAACACCCTTCACTCCTCGACATGATCAACTTGTGCCTGCCTGTAATATTATTATTGATATGCCGTATGCCATAAATTTGCCTGGTGCTTGTTGGTGCTCGCTTTTAACCTTGCTTGCATTAATTTGCAAGTGTACGAGCAATGCGCATGGGTTTGAAAGACAATACCTTCACGCTCTGCGCCGATGAATTAATCAAACTCACTGAGCCTCGGCTCGTGTTTAATATCAAAGCCATGCTAATTCGTCTGCAAATATCCAAGTGCTTGATTTGAGTATTGACTCAAGCGAAATATAAAATTCGTCAGTACTCGTCCTGCGATGTAATCTCAGCTCTGTGCTGAGGAAAAGAACAGTGAAAGCATGTTTGCATATTTGCACTCGTGCCGGGCAAGACTTTGGAATTTGATCTTGCAAAATTGCAAGACAGTGCCCACTTGCATGAGCGAAAATAAATGCCTATGATTCTGATTTCTGAATTCAATCTCTCCACTTTTGGAGCTAGGTTTGGAAAAATTCAAGGGCCCGAGATCAATACTTCAGCTAGCATTTGTATTGAATTATTGTTATTGAATTTTCGACGAGGAATGAAAGACGGCGAGTTGGCTGCAGGCAGAATACGGAATAATACGGCGCAGTGCAGAATTATGATCGACAATTCGATGTAACACAATACGCGAACGAACGTGTTCCGTGCACTCTCACTTTCATTTCAATTTTTCATGTTTAGGTTTCTACAATGAAGGTAATGCAATAACAATGTGTAATAGAATGCGAGGGAATCGTACAACGTTATACTGATACTGGCATTACGTTTTGGTCCATGGTCCATATATGATATAGCAAAAAATGAAGAATAAAGTTGTTGAATTGAATAAAATTTCAATAATAAGCACAAAAAATATGTGTATTATATTTTACGATGTACACCTGAGCCGGCCGACTGGTCGCTATGCCTGGTATGATTTTCGTATTACATCCATTTAATGTAATACAATTCTTTGCACACGGACACGTTCTCTGACTTTGACTTTTCATACACACAGCTCTTAATGGTTGCCTTTTAAAGGGAACAACAATGCACTTCGCACATACGCTCGTAATGCGAGAGATCTGCTGCTGGGGTGAAGGAATTGTAATACACCGCTCAATAGACGACAGAGCACAATACAAAACGCTGCATTAGAGAGCTTCAGCCTCGCCTTGAGCAATAAATAAAAAGTGGGCATTTATTATGCAGTGAAGAGATGCAACCAACAAAAAGCATAATCGAAACTTTGTACACTTCGGGTCTGACGATTGTGTGTAGAACGACAAAAAAAATACGTGCTTTCTTTACAGCGGATGTGGAATGCATCACAGCGCATCGTTGCAATGCACTCGGGATTCAATGGCATTGGTGTCGGACTCGTCACCTTCACTTTGTGCCTCAACCTGGTTTACTTTCCAGCTCGTGCCCTGAAATTCGCCGAAATGTCTGTTTTAATTGCCAAATAAATTAAAACATTAGTAAAATTGCGGTATTCCGTTTAGGTTGACTACAAATGTCTGCACTTCCTGTTTCGGCAGAAACCGAGCCCGTTGCCCGACTTGAATCTGAGCTAACATTTTGACGTGTATTCAGTAAACACGGTTTGTCCATTTATGGACTCTGCATTTGAAGGGAGAAGGAGAACATGAGAATTGTCCTGGTGTTTGAAATTAGACCCGAAAAGCGGCATGTGATGGAATAATTTCGAGAGCATATGTCCCGTTCGTGTCTATTTTTCGTAAAGTGGCAAATAGGAAATAAAACTATTGTCAAGTGCTCTCGCGTTTAACCCTCACCTCGATTCGTGCCGTGCGTCCATCCGATCTGATAACCAATCGAAATCGAAAGGTAAAATGTCACTTTTACGAGTTGACTCGCGGCATAGTGCGTTCTAGGCAGCTTGACGTGGTATCATGAAACGAGAGTGGTTTTATTTTTATTAGCGTGTGTTATGACTTTTTAAACGCGTTGACTCAACAAGGAAATCAATAATTGAAATTGCATTGTCTCTCACACTTGGTACACAATTCAATAAAACTGTTGGGAAAAATTAATTCAAATTGAATGCACCAGTAAACGGGTAGTCTGTATCATTTTCTATAACAAAAATGTTTCGTATTGTTCATATTTTTAACGTTGGGTTAAATTCGTCTTAATTGATACTTTAAACGCGCTTTTGAATTCGATCCTTCATTCATTTTGGTGACTTTTCCGTGCCAATTGAAATTGCACACTCTCGCCGTCCTACCGATCCGAGATCCAACCACGGACACATTTTTATTACTAAATGTGGCTTGATCAGATATCCAACTCAATCATGCCACCCAACATCGTGCTGCAAGAACAGCATAATTTAATTTAATTATAATTCCTATTCCGTATTCCGATTCACAGTGGCACCAGAAGTTTTAAAGCGGCAGTCCGGGAAGACAGAAGTTAACAAGCCGTGCACCAGGCACCACACATCGTATAAATTTCAATCATAATGACAATGAGGAACAAAAATGAGCTTGGCTTTAGCTTAGCAAAAAGCTCGCGAGTGGAGTGCGTTTTAATGAAATGATTGAAAAATGCATTATTCGTACTGACCTTAGCAATTGTATCCGGACAGTTGTGTCGAAGGGGAACACTGAACTAAATTTTTGATAGATACTTCTTACTTACACTCCAATTACACAACTTGTGATGTACAGTGCTGCCCGTGCATGCAAACAGAAAGCAGAACCAAATTTCATTTCACGTAATGCAAAAGTAATGAATTACAGGGTTCGAGGCGGAGAGTTCTCAATAATGAATGATTATCAATTTGACTGTGATTACTCCTCGAAATGAATTGAAATTGATTTGAAATTAGGCTGGGGTTGAAACACACCAACATAGACTACTCCCAGATTAACTATTCAGAAGTTGGTTTCTGTTTTATGTCGGTGAGTCTCTTAATCAGGCAATCCAGTAATCCTGTTGTCTTGCGATTTGGAGAATTGGAAGTTTTAAGTCCGGCAGGTTGTGACTGACAATTTCAAGTGGCTCAACTTCAAAATTCGGAAGGGAGGTGGTATAATGAAGAATAGTCACAGTCTGATCACAAATCACAGGTCTTTAGCCTTTTGCATCGCCGTCCAATTGCAAATCCTCCCGCGCCGCGAGGCCCGTTTTAAGACTCATTTTATCTATCTGTACCATCGTAAATCTGAACGATAAGCTCGCCGTTGTGAACTCGCTGTGATTCAAGCTTGCGGTTAAATTAATGCAAATTGCAATAAATCACAATACAATAAAGCGTATAAATTAAAGGCACAGGCACAAACTGAAGTACAAATCAAAGAACAATGTGTGGTTCTAAAATGTAATTTTCAAATTGACATTCTGTCGTGTAAGTATGCATGGAAGTTAAACTACAAACGTGAACGAACCGTAATACCAAATTAATGATTTATGCGGCGCTTCATTATTTATACTCAACATGCGATTTTCGGCAGACGTTCATGGGCATGTAAGTCAGTCTCGCTGCATGCAGTGCGAGGAATGCATCCGAGCATGCGTGCAGGAAGGATCCTATACAGATTTTTATTGTTGCATAATTTGAGACGAGACTCAACGCACGCACTGCGAAAAGAGCAAATGAAACACACAAAAGCATTTTTACGGTCAAGAAACTTTGCGCCTTGCCTTCCTCTCGGCTTGACTCGCGGAGTCATAATTCACAATGTGATGTCTGCAAAAAGTTGAGATTCGATTTTATATTCTCTCTTCACACAATGCTACAACGTACTACAGTACTTTAATGAGATTCAGATTTCATGTCCTCTTTTCCTCAAAGAATCGAAGTCTGCCCTTTCTTTGTAGTCTTCGCCGTCGTAGTCTTTTCTAATTTACGTAGCAGTAATTTCGCACATATTAATTTACCTATTAAGTCAAGTATGAAGTTTCCGACGAGAACTGATGAGAAAGAGTTCCGAACGTTAGGATTTGATTTATTGCCCTGTTTACGCTTCCTGTGCCGCCAAAGCGTCGTTCTCAAAGCTTTTACGATTGTAAATACAAAACTATAAAGTTCATCTCTTCGATTTACCAAGGCCAAAAATAGCGAACGTACGAAATTAAGAATTTTAATTGGCAACTTTCGCAAAAACATGATTCTTATTTTCTCGCACGAGAGCCCCGTGGAATTTTCTTTGTTACGGGCTCTCGAAATGGTATAAATAGATTCTCAAGTCCATTTTTTCCGACTCGGAGTCATAAAATCTTAAAAGTAGGCATGTCGAGAGGAGTTATTTAAATGTGAACTTTTCTTTGTTCGTTTCTTTATCCACTCGAACATTTTACAACTCGAAGGTATTACTTTAACGATGGGATGTATTTCATTTCATCTGAGCCGTTTCCTGCGATACAGCACAAAGCACATAATTCCTGTCTTTATTTTTGGTAGCCTGGCTCGTTCTCGTGCGATTCAAGCTAAAGAAACAAACCCTTGCGAGAAAAGGGATGACACGAATGCCTGGCATGCAACAGATTTTGCATGCTCCGCCAGCAGCGAGCGAAGTGCAGTACAGTGCACTGTACATTGATCATATTTAAACACGTACCATTTATTCCATCAATAAATAAAACTCACTCTCCCATGAAACATCAATTAGGATAAAAATTATCTGTTCTGCCAAATCTGCCCTCATCACGGCATTTTATTGCCATTCTTCTTTCGGTTCAGTGAAGGTTTTATTTGGAAGTCACGATCACGACACATCGCGCACACAAATTGTGTGAGACAACGAGACGAGTACGCAATTTCTGCACAGCCACCGCGCCGCAATGTTATGCTAATGATATCGCATCACCGTCACCGGCGCAGCGTATCCTTCTCGGAATTATAATTCAAAGAAGACAGATACAAATATGATTCTACAAGACATGAATGCACCATATGTCGACACGCACTGCTGCCGTGGCAAGGCGTTCATCACTTGCAACTATTTGCTTTTGCTATTGCCTCGCATGGATCGAAAGCATTGACCTTCGCATCGCAGATCGCAGCCACGACGCACGACGCTGGAGAGTGAAAGCGATTTGATTTTGCATGAAATCACGAGCACGATCAGAGACGCGAAGGGAAGAAACCTGCTTCGGAATTCGACAGTTTGTTGGCGATGACATGCAAGCTTCACTTTTGACGTTCACGAAGAGCTTTTGAGTCGAGTAAATATTAATCACTTTAGGGTTAATGGAAGAAGAACGCTGAAGAACAATGACGATCATGACGACCATGATAATATGCATAAAATGCGCTGCGCCGCGCCGAAATGAATTCTATGAAAGGTTTACAGTGAAGCGAAGCCAAAGAGAGGTGAAGCTATGGCGTAGCAAGCGTATTCTTCATCCCATTGCGCAGTTATTGGAAGCAGAATGCCATAGCCATATTCATAATGGTAATGAGATCCGAAATCTATGACACGGTCGGCACAACTTCAAAACCCGTATTGACCTCGTATCGAGGATTGAGACCTTC
The DNA here is from genome assembly GCA_009869945.1 of Mesaphorura yosii. Lineage (NCBI taxonomy): Eukaryota > Metazoa > Arthropoda > Collembola > Poduromorpha > Tullbergiidae > Mesaphorura > Mesaphorura yosii. Next base: position 156,971 of record WIXG01000178.1, read on the forward strand.
GGCTTGTTAAAAGACGATGTAAAGGCAATTTTGCATGGCACACTTTCTTCCACTGACGCGCATTGTGTGTTAATAGAACGAAGCCCGCCTGGCGGTGGTGGTAGCAAATGTCAGCAATCATATCATCATAATATTAGCCTGGCTCGTGCGCTGTGCGGCAGCGACAGCACGTCCAGTGAAATCCCATCCATAAAAGATGTATTCGAAATTCTTCACTTTCTTACAAATCTCTGACTCTGACTCCAAACTTACACCACCATAAACCAGTCTTCATGTCTTCTGCGTTCTGCCTCTGTCATGGCACGGCACGAACATCAGCACGGCGCTCGCAAGATATTAAACATTCCTCGCTACTGATGCTGTCGCTGCTCTGCCGTGCCTTACCGCACAGTGCTCCTGGCGAAATTCTTCTCACAGGGAACACTACAGTCGTTGCCGTTACCGTCCCTTCGCTGGCGGAACAAGTTGCACAATTTGTGCTGAAAGAAAGTTGAGGCAAGGATGAGATATGAATATTAGTGGGACTCATTTCGTATTTGGGCTGTATAATTTTGTATGTGTGTGGGGCATTGACAGAATGTTAGTTGAAAGTTTAACCCAAACTTTTCTTCTTTCTTCTCCAGAAGAAAAGTTGTGTCATACAAATTATAGTAATGCTCCGGAATAAAAATGATTATTACGGTCGTCATCTCGGGTACGTCTTGTTAGAGCAGCAATCGCCGCGCGCCGCGACCAGAGCCGCAATGAACCCGGCAAGGCGAAGATGCGATCTGTGGTTAACTGGCACACACATGATAAGTGGGCAATGACATGATATAAAAAACGGGAGAGAGAATGCATTCAAACTACAAAAACCCTACTTAACATTATTTTATAAGTATGTGGTTACACTTTCCCTCCGTAATCACCCCCGGCCTGATTTAGCCACTGCTTCTTGGAGCAGAGTTTCCCCAACTTTCCAAATTTCTGTTGGTTGCTTGTCAAGAAGCATGACGAAGCTAAAGAAAGTCCCCTTCGAACTGGTTCACATGAGACCGATTCTTGAGGTCTGGAGTTTGTTTTCAACACATCAGCAACGATACTTCGGATGGAATTTGACCCACCGCAATTTTACTACCCTCTTGTTCCAAATTGTGTTCTTAATAATTGATGAAGCCGACTGGCTCTGTCTTTCTGCTTCGCAAACTGATACAATAGAACAATACACACTCTTTCAGCCAGGAAGCGGCGGCGGCTGATTCGGATTCACATTGAAATCTGACATGAACTCAGGTCAGGTTTACAGGTCCAAGCCGTAACCTGTGCCATCAGCCGCTGTGTTTCTGGAGCGCACCCGGAATGGATAACTAGACGAGGAAAGGACGGGAATACAAACTGAAAACATTCCTCGCATCTTAAAATCCCGAAATAAGACCCGAAAATATTTTACCATTTCACGGAGAGGGAGACGAGCAAACACCTTCAAAAACTTTAACAAATGCGTTCCTTCATCATCGACACATAAATTCAACGCCGTCGATTTCTTCTTTTACTTCTTCTACAGAAAATCACGGAAAACTCCACTTGAACAGATGTGCACTCAAGCTTAATAACATACCCACACTCCACGTCTGTATACATGCGAAGCTTTTCAACACCAAACTTCTTTCTTTTTATTTTTCCAGCAGACTTTACTTTTCTTCTGGAGGGTTTCAGTTGCTTTGCGCGTACTTTGTTCACGGGTATTATCTTAAGCGATATATTATTATTACTCCTACGACAAGCACGACGATGATGGCTTACTGTGGACAAAACTTACACCCTGGGTACTGTTTTTGGGTGGGGTTCCCACAATCCACGTGAAGCGGCGAACGCGCAGTGCGAGTTGCGTTGCGTAATAACAATACACGAATTGCTGGTTTAGAGTCCTTCATAAATCCCGCATCGAACTCATTTCTGCTTCTTATGCACCCATCGCCCATCAAATGCAATGGTAAACCGGTAAATAGTACTCGTCCCGCATGTGAAGTTTGCCTGACTTCTTCTGCTGATCGCCGATGTGACGGACGGGATTTCATTTTTATTTTCATCGCAAAGTTTATGTATCCGCATGAGCACGCACGCACATGGGCATGAGTCTAGTTAGTACCTCCAAACTCTCCGGGATTTAAAAACTTTTCCTGCTCAGACGCGAGGCATTGCTAAAGGTTACAAATAAAATTCAATACAAGAAAGCGTCCTGCCCTTCTGTAGTTATTATTTGGAGTTTTTCCGAAAGAAATGTACCGAAAGAGAAGACAAGTCATGCCAATTGCGTATGTATTGTCGTAAATCCATATATTTCAACTCCAATAAACTAATATAATATATTATGACACTTAATAAGGGCCAATGCACGTGAATCGGACGACAATACAAGTTTCTCCTTTGTTCAAACTATTTCTCTGTCATCCTTCAAATCTTTATTTATAGAACAATATTAGAATATAGAACTCCGTCGTGGAGAAATATTTATGCTCGCAATGACGAGCTCAAGTTGTAAAATCTTGCATGAGCCCGACTCTCGGCATGACGGCAGACTTCTTCGCCTTGACTTTGCTTAGGTTTGACTAGCCCGAAATGCCTCGTCTCATCTTGCTTTTCCCGTATTTCAATTTGAAAACCAAAACTTCAAACAGCTTTTAAAAGTTTAGCATGCGTTTATTTTTTCATTTTATTTCCCATTTGAGACCTCAAGCAAATCCTCAAAGCGAAGCTCTCAACTCGGTGTACGCCTTCGTCCGTACATGTAAGAGCTACCTGGCGCCAGGGAGTTGTAAGTTCCCTGTGCGGAAGTCCAGCCTCACTGTAGACGCCTTATGGAGAGTAGACCAGCCGCTGAATGCTGCCTGGAGCTGATGCCGCTGGAACCTCCTGCGT